>JACYXH010000239.1:782500-937500 GCA_026745465.1 Lota lota
AAAGTAATCTAAACAGCATTATGGCTATGCTAAGATTATGAAAACAGCATTATGGATATGCTCGGATTATGAAAATAGCATTAGTGCCATGCTAAGATGATACAAAAAGCATTGGGGCTATGCTAAGGTGATGAAAACAGCCTTGAGGCTATGCTAAAATGATGAAACTAGCATAAGTGCTATTTTAAGATGATAACAGCATTCGCTTAATGCTTGAACAGTCTCACAACTATGCACACTTGGATAACATAATGAAACCGTGTTAGCGCTATGGTAAGATTAGAAAACATTCCACCCATGAAAGGTCACCATGATACCCGTTCTAGCCAAGTAATGACAAAAGAAGACAGTGTTCCTTCTAATGGAGGAGGAAAAGTACTGACACCACTCCGCCATTTTGAAAGCTGTAAACCCTGAGGTGATGAGAGACAGGCGAGAGAGGGAAGATGTGGGGGGGGGGGGGAGAGTGTGAGTGAGTGGCTTTTATTTACTTTTCCATGGCTGTGTTCCACCGAAAACCTTATGAATTGTTAATAGGTAGAGCTTATAGGTGCGTCACCCACATAGACAACAACGCTTCGTAGCCACCCTGGTTTGGGTCGCATCCCCTGTGGTCATTGGCTACAGGTCTTTCCATCGGTCTCAGACCACTTTCCTGTCCATCCTCCCATTAAAAAAGAAAGGGTTTTATTGCCAGGTAACTTTGGCACATACTAGGACTTTCTTTCTGGTACGTTGGTGCAGTAAAGGAAAAGACATGCAAAATACAGACGTGCAAGAATATTAAATAAAGACATGCGAGTGTGCCTTGACGCTCACACACAGGTTATAGTCGCCTGCCTCAGCTCCAAACAGACCAAACATTTTGGAGGTCATTTTCTCTGCAGTATTCCCCGTCGATAAACTCGCCCTAATCCACCCCCCAACCCTCCGCTTGCACTTGAGTGGAGGCGAGAGAGAAGCAAGTTAGGGGTTTTAAATGGTTGCCTCTCATTTAGTCACAAGAATGACCACTGCAGCCGTTTTCTTTATAGCTTAGAACAGCAGGGAGGGATGGACAAAACTACTTTAGTGTGCAGGTCATTTAGTGGATTGTTTTGTGATTGGGTTGGACTTCTTGGGTCTTACAACAGTTTCATAGAACTGATTGTAGTCATGAGCCATGTGTTGTGTCTACCGGTACCTCATAAACGACAGAGAACTATGTTTTATCCATTTTTAGCAGAGAAGTGCGACATTGCATATTGCAAACGTCATTACAGGTTAGCCCTCTAACGATGCATTTGCTATACTCTACACTGTATACATGTGTATAGTATATATATATTGAGTGTACTGTAATACCACGTTCAAATACCATCACGTTTTAGGCTTTTTATTTTGTTCCTTATTTCTTCCAACAGGAATGGAGAACTTGGGCATGATCTTTGAGTTCTCCCCGTGGGTGCTGAAGATTTGCCCCGAGGATGGGCTGAAGGTGAGGGGGCGACGGTTACCACGGCAACCGTCTCCTCGAGAGGAGCCTTTCCGAACCCACCATCATGCATCATGCGTCCTGTCGTCTCGCCATTAGAAAGCCTCCTTTATGTGAAGTGATTCAGGCGTGGATGAAGCTAACCGTTGGCTCGCGGGGCGCTGACAGCATCTAGCCGTGGCGGGCGGAGCCAGAAACCCCACTCGCCCGTGTAACGTGAAGCCTCGTCGCGGTAACAAGAACAGAGACCATTGTGCACTAAATGGTGCCGACTCCGGTTCCCCGCGCTACCAGAGTGTGATCACGGTGCAGAACGGAAAGCCTATTTACGATAAAGTCCTGATAATAGGGGACACAAACACAGATGCACAACCTCATTGTAGAAAGCCTTTTTCTTTTCTTCAATGTTACATTGTGCATACACTGATAAGGCGCCAGGGTTTGAATTGACGCTACACAGACAATGTAGTTGTTGGCATCTCTGACCACAGCTGAGTGTAATTTTCTTGATTAGATCCTAATGCATGTTTAATCTCCAAAGAGGCTTGAATTAGTTTTAAATGAGGCTTGACGGGTCTTTCACAACTCTTATTAATTTTAAGATCGGTATCTGACCTGACCTTTAACCCCCAGGGTTCAAACAGGGTCACAGAAGTCAACTTTACCTGTTCAATTCCTGGCCTCCACAGTTCATTCCAGCGATGCAGTTTTTTTCTATCTTTTAAGGCCTGACTGTTGGATAGTTTTTACTGACATTTAGTTATTTTTCTTTTTTCCATCATCTTGAGCTGAGAAATTGTTACGACGATTTCCCCACGGATCACTCAAGAAGTCAGAAACTGAAAAGACCACGATCACACAAACTCAAAATCCTCTTCCTCCTTCCCTCTTCTCTTCCTCTCCCTCCCTCCCTCTTTTCTTCCTCTTCCCTCCCTCCCTCCTCTCCCTCCCTCCCTCCCTCCCTTCCTCCTTCCTTCCTTCCTTCCTTCCTTCCTTCCTTCCTTCCTTCCTTCCTTCCTTCCTTCCTTCCTTCCTTCCTTCCTTCCTTCCTTCCCTCCCTCTTCTCCTCCTCCATCTCTCTCCTCCTTCCTGGCCTTTTTTCCACCTCCTCCCTCCCTCTTCTCGTCCTCCTCCACTCCTCCTGCAGATCTTCACGGAGGACCTGACGGAGGTGGAGACGTTGCCTAGAGACCGGGTCCTGAGCTTCCTGAGGGAGGGCTTCAGGGAGCTGGCGGCGCCCTACCTGGAGCACATCATCCACGTGTGGGAGGACCCGCGGCCCGAGTTCCACAACGTGCTCGTCCAGCTCTACCTGGAGCGGGTGCAGGGCCTCATGAAGCAGTACCTCAACTCCCTGCCAGAGGGTGAGAGAGTTAAAGACCCACGATCATGCTTCATTTATTCATTTATTCATTCAATCGTTCATATCTGTCAATCTTTACGTTAATTCAACCATCAGTCCATTCATATTTAATTTACCACATCAGGTACTATGATAATTCGCCCCCCCCCACAACCGATACAATTGGCATAAAGATATGTTTATAAAAGATGTAATTGGGTCAGTAATGCTCATCTCATCCGGATCAGATCATCCCAGGACTTTCCCCCAAAGGGTGTTGGTTCCCACGGTTTCTTCCCCATCTCCCCGCTTCCCATCTCTAGTCTTCCTTCCTGGGAGCTGGAAAAGCAAATTCATCAGTGAAGCACTGAGGTCATCTGAGCCCTGGAGCGTATTCATTACTTTCTAACGCATGGATTTCCCCGAATACAGCCAAAACAAACCGCTGACTCCCCCCAAACACTTGGGCCTGGTCCCAGCGGAATTATTTACACTCCCTGTTTTTCATGGAGATGTAGTGATTAGGCACATATGGATCTGCTTTTCTCTGGCGTCGTCACCCAAAGATGACGCTCTCTCTCGGCTAGTGCTGTCTGTCGTGGCCTGTTGTCACATGGTCTTCTGGCTGTGTCCGTCGTGCTTAGTGGCCTGGGCCCAGGGCATGGCCAGGGACTGGGAAATGGATCTCGTTGGCGCATTAGTGGCGATGACGGGCGACCGTTGAACCCTGCCATGGACGTAGACCAATAGAAGCACCGCTTAAATAAAACAAACGGCCCTTTGGTTATTTAGTGGCTCGGGTGTTTTATATTGTACCTATCGTGTCATAAATCAAGTAGCTCCTCCAGCTTTGTTTAGTTTAGTTTTCTTTAGTGCATTTCAGTTTCCATAAAAGCCTCTCCCTAGCAATTGTCTGTTCAAGTTTATTTCCAAAATATTGACTTTAAATCACTTTGTGTGTGTGTGTGTGTGTGTGTGTGTGTGTGTGTGTGTGTGTGTGTGTGTGTGTGTGTGTGTGTGTGTGTGTGTGTGCGTGTGCGTGTGCGTGCGTGCGTGCGTGCATGACTGCAGGTGTGAGTGCTGTGGCTGCAGGTAAAGAGGAGGGGGACCTGGGAGAGTTCAGGTCCAAGCTGCTGTTCTTCCTGGACATGTCCTCCAGCTACGAACCCGCCAAACTCATCAGTGACTTCCCCTTCGACGGTAAGGCCCAAAGCCTCTCTTCTCATCGTGAAACTGTCATCAAGCAAACCACATCTAGGGGTGTGCGGGGGAGAGTCTGGTGGCCGGGTCGTTCGGCCGAAAGGAACCGGGTTCAGTCCACAACGTCTGCTCAATGTCTACATAGTAGTCACTGAGCAATAATAGTAAACGGGTCAAGACTCTTGTCTGCTATCTGTTTCCCATTTGAATTTGTCCTTTTTTAGTTTGACCTCTGACCCTGATCCTCTCTCTCCAAGGCCTGCTGGAGGAGCGAGCCCTGCTGCTGGGGCGCATGGGGAAGCACGAGCAGGCGCTCTTCATCTACGTGCACGTGCTGAAGGACACGCGCATGGCAGAGGAGTAAGAGAGAGAGAGCCCCCCTCGCCACGGTTACACTGCACAATGCTAACTCAGACCGCCATGTTTCATACTGGGCTACTAACTCAAACCACCATGTTTTATACTGGGCTACTAACTCAGACCACCATGTTTCATACTGGGCTACTAACTCAGACCACCATGTTTCATACTGGGCTACTAACTCAAACCGCCATGTTTCATACTGGGCTACTAACTCAGACCACCATGTTTCATACTGGGCTACTAACTCAAACCACCATGTTTTATACTGGGCTACTAACTCAGACCACCATGTTTCATACTGGGCTACTAACTCAAACCACCATGTTTCATACTGGGCTGCTAACTCAAACCACCATGTTTCATACTGGGCTACTAACTCAGACCACCATGTTTCATACTGGGCTACTAACTCAGACCACCATGTTTCATACTGGGCAGCTAACTCAAACCACCAGCTATGTTTCATACTGGGCTACTAACTCAGACCACCATGTTTCATACTGGGCTACTAACTCAAACCACCAGCTATGTTTCATACTGGGCTACTACAGCCGATTTATTATGGCAGTCGGCCACCATTTTAAGAGTTGGGACCTTGGCAGTTAAAATAGTGGCCTCGGTACAAGAAATGCAACTACAAAATGGAGTACAGAAAATGAAATTAATATTTAAATATATATATATAATAATTATTTATAATGAAAAATATTGTTTTGGTTGCTGTTAAGGTTGATTCAATCAATCAATCAAATTTAATTTGTTGGTATTTGCTAGACTTAAAGTCTTTCTCTGCTCTCTCACTAGATACTGTCACAGGCATTACGACGACCTAACAGAAGGAAACAAAGATGTAAGTGCTTTGGATTTCACACAAAACGCTGTTGGTACTGAACTGCAAATCCACTGCAAATCCATGACTCTCAGTAATAAAGTGCTGGTGACCAACTGCAGTCACTGCATACATAAAATATCTCATGCAGAATTCTTGCAGGGGAATTACACAATCAATGACCTTATTCTTGTTACAAAATAATAATAATAATCCCTGAGGTGAAGTTCAGGAATGGCTTGTTCAATACACGTTTCATTGTCACCAAGGCAACCACAGTCCACCACTCTTAACTAACTGGAGTCATAGACTATGAAATGTATGAAACAAACCAAACATAAGCGAAGACTAAGCGTACGACTTGACCCCCCGTCTGCAGGTGTACTTGTCCCTGCTGAGGATGTACCTATCCCCCCCTGACGTCCACTGCTTGGGGCCCATCAAGATGGAGCTGTCGGAGCCCCAGGCCAACCTCCAGGCTGCCCTGCAGGTCCTGGAGCTCCACCACAGCAAGCTCAACACCACCAAGGTACGCTAATGCTAAACATGGCTCCACCACAGCAAGCTCAACACCACCAAGGTACGCTAATGCTAAACATGGCTCCACCACAGCAAGCTCAACACCACCAAGGTACGCTAATGCTAAACATGGCTCCACCACAGCAAGCTCAACACCACCAAGGTACGCTAACGCTAATGCTAACCCTGATTCTAAACACAGCTCCAACACCACAAGCTCAACACCACCAAGGTACGCTACCGCTAAGGCTAACCCTTAAGCTAATGATAAACATATCCCCACAACAGCAAACTCAACATCACCAAGGTACGCTACCGCTGATGTCAAAGCTAATGCTAAACACTGCTTACATCAAGCTCAACACAACGCTAATGCTAATGTCAAAGCGAATGCTAAACATGGCTCCACCACAGCAAGCTCACCATAGCAAGCTCAGCACCACCAAGGTACGCTAATGTTAATGCTAATGCTATACACGGCTCAACCACAGCAAGCACATCACTGCTCTAATGCTATTGCTAATGCTAAACATGGTTCTACCATAACAATCTCCACACCACCCAGGTATGCTACTGCTTGAGCTAACTATTGCTAAAGCTAATGCCTAACATGGCTCCACCACAGCAAGCTAAATACCATCAAGGTACGCTAGTCCTAATGCTAAAGCTAAAGTTGCTCATGCTCAACACAGCTACTGCCACAAATCTCCACGTCTGGACTGTACCTGCAGCATAATTTGCATGTGTAGCTATTTTTATTTGCATATATTTAAACAATTGGGTGGGAATATATTCCATTTGAGGACTTTCCAGCGTGATGAGGAAACTTTCCTGGCAAAGTTAGGTAGTATTTCTCTTTGGGTGACAACTCAAATATTTGTATTTAAATGCCACGGTTAACTGGGGATTATTTACTTCTCGTTTTACATTTTGGTAAAATAAGAATGTGTTTTATTGGCAGATTCGTTTGAACATACTGGGTTCTGTTTGTGATTCTGTTGGGGCGAGGCAGCCATAAAATGATGACTCAAATGTATAAAAATGGGCTATGCTCTGTGAAGTTGTCCAGGTTTTTGGCTTGACTCACCCTACACTACAGTACCGGTGAGAGGACATCATTGGAAACATGAAGGGGCCTGGATTACAGCCATGCCCTGTCTAAGATTAGAGTGTTCCTTCAGCTCCACTAGGCCACCAGAGTCAACCACACACTGTGGGCCGGACACATCTTCCTGCCTGTCCTCCCACCAGACAGACTAGGGGCGCTCAGACCTGTGTGAGGTTTTGTCTGTGTTCCCATGGTTTCCACATCGTCCTACGATCAGCTGTGGAACATCACAGCAGGCCCACACACAAACAAGGCGTCGCCTGGGACACAGACCCAAGCACAATTGCCGGGCAGACTAGAGTGGAGAAGGGAAGAACTCAAATAAACTCTAATCGCTAAGACAACAAAACCTCCAGCACAGAGATAGACACAATCCACTGGATCACTGTAAATAACGGTGCACCCAAAGTGGACTTATCTGTCTGGCTTCCTGTTGGGCGTCAAAGCACCTTCGCCCTGAGAAAACTGTACTTACCTGTACTAGACACGCCCTCCCCACCCCTCTCTCTGTCTGTCTGTCTGGCAGTCTGTCTGTCTCTGTGTGATTCCAGCAGAGCAGGATTGAGTGTGAAAGGTGTCTGTGATCTGTGTCGAAGAGCACAGATGTTTCAAATTAAGAGCCCCCCCCCTTCTCTCTCTCTCTCTCTCTGGGAGAGTGGAGGTTTATCACTGTGGTTTTCTTTGGCCGGGGAGCGTTGTAGCGCAGCTCTCCTTTTCTGTCCTCCCTGCGGCACCTCATTGAGTTTAACGGCTGTGTGCTTTTGTTTTCCCTGGCCGCGCTCCCAGACCCAGCCAGGCTGACCGTACGGTTACAGAGGAAAGAGTGAAAGACTCGATGTGAGGGCCTCGAGACTGCTCAGTGTGTGCCAGTCGCACGCCCGCTACCTTAAAAGCTGTGGTGGATGAGCGTTCATTAAGCAGCGTCAAGCTAGCAAGTTACGCCGAAATGAACGCTAACTGGGTTAAGTTAACTAAGTGGTTAATTAGGTTTTTCAAGCTAGCTAGCTAGCTAAACACAACGCCTACTGGGTTCAGAAAGCTAGGTGTCAAGCTAGCAGCCTGAAGCTACTTAGCTAAACCTCGACTTGAATGCTAACAGGGTTTAGTCAGCTAGATTAAAGAAACTAGAAATTTCCACTTTTCACATTTACTACAACACATTTTAGGACTACTTAAGTATCTGCGGCTGGTTGTGGGTTTTGGTCAGGTTCAGGCATGATTTTCAGGTTTTCTTGTACTGTAGTCACATCAGGTCTGAACATTTCTGCCCGATTCAAGCTGAATCGTCCTAATCTTGTGTAAAGTGTGCTCAAATCCCCATTGGATGGTCTCTTATCCCACTCCAGCGCAATCAGGAAGTGGCTGGGGCCAAAACGACCCAGGTTAGGAGTTGGAGAAACTAAAGAGGAGCCAGGATACAGAACTGGCCTTAAGGTCGACAGGGTTTAGAAAGGGAGGGAACGGCAACATCCCAACATAGACCAAAGACTGACCACAGGGCGGTGACACTTGCTAAAGAAAACAATATCTCCCAGTTCCCTCATGAAACCTAAACTCAGTAGATACTTTTAGCCAAAGTGTCTTGTGAATGTTCTTTTAGATGCATGTCATTAAAGAGCAGGTAGTGGCACTCAATAGGGCACCTTTATCCATGAAGGTGGACTGTGGACATTGGGGATCAAAGTCAGAATGTTATGGCCGGGAGTCAAACACCCTCACCACTAGACCATTGGCGTCGTTAACCAGATGACTCTTTGTTCTGTTTTCAGGCCATCAACCTGCTCCCAGCCAACACCCAGATCCGCGAGATCCGGGTCTTCCTGGAGAGTGTTCTGGAGGAGCGGGCCCAGAGGAAGCGCTTCGACCAGGTGCTGAAGAGCCTGCTGCAGGCAGAGTTCCTCAGGGTAAGTCCTGGAGCTCCACGAGAAGAGGCCAAGTCCTGGGAACTGGTGCAGCAGAAGGCTTTCGTCCGACCAGCTCTCCCCTCGGTGGTGGTGTTGGTGTGGTTTCAACCACTCATGGTTTTCACCAAGGATACGCTGTGGATTTTGTGTGACGAATTCAAGAAATCAGGTTTTCACCATTTGTTGAATTCATTGCACAAAAGCAATGGTGAAACTCAAATTGGTTGAATTCATCACACAATCATACACCGTTGTTTTCCTGTGATGAATTCAACCAATCAGGTCTCATCAGGGATACCCTGTGTTTGTTACAAATTTAACCAATCAGGTTTTCATCATTGCTTAAATTCATCACACAAAAAGCAACAGTGAAAACCTGATTTGTTGAATTCATCACACAACAACGGTGAAACCCTGACTGGTTGAATGAGGTTCTCACCATTGTTTCTGTGATGATTTTACCAATGTGGTTTTCACCAGACTCTGTTCCTTTTAAATCCTCTGAAATGATGACGTAATCGTATTGATTCCTATAGTAGGAATCACTTGTGCTCTCACGGAGAACAGGGTGTGGGCCCCATCCCATTAAGTCACTTCTATTTGTATATCCCTTAATCACACTTGGAGTCTCACAGGGCTTCACAGGCCCCACGATATACAACACAACACAACACCCACCCCCCCCCTCCCAACCCTAAGCCCTCTGAAGGGCAAGCAAAGGCTCCCTGAACCCAGAGGGAAGAAACCTTGAGAAGGAACACAGACGTTGTGAGTGCAACGCTGCATCTCCCTGCAGATGGAGCTGCCAGGTGTTTTGCTGAACAGTACTTTTGACAGGCTCATGGGCTTCCAAAACGAAAGCCTTAATCCTGACTATTACAACGGACACGCACCCTGCGCTAATCCGTTGTGGCGTTGTACTGACATTGATTATCTCCTCCCTGAAAAGTGTTTGTTGCCAGATCTGAAAGTTTCGTAGCCCTGTGGATTTTCTACCAAGAAAGTCTGCAATATGAAGCAGTCCCAAACAATTTGAAAGAAGTAAGTTCCACTACTCCTTGGAAGAGGAGATTTGTGGATCAATATAAAACTCGAGGTCATCTGTTGCTGGGTCTTTCCTCTGTTCCTGGTGGCTGAGTGGAAGCACATATATCCTCGTCTTGGCAGCCTAATGTGAACCCATGGTAGCCCTAAAACAAAGACATTTTAACTTAATTGGTTTTGTGCCCATGGGCAATGACGGTGCTTCTCCCCATGACAGGGAACTCAATCAGCCAATAGGACAATCAGAGGGTGGGGAGTCGTTTCCAGGTGGGCAGACATAAAGGCAGGGAAATGTCCAATAAAAGCGAAAGTAAAATATTGACCATAATAATTACCTTAATGATATTCATATCAGTCATGAGGAAAAAGGGAAGTGAAAGGCAGCATTCCGCTCCAGTTGCTCTGACAACAGTTGTCATGGTACATGTATACTCAAACCAACATGCATACAAGGTAGGTCAAAATCCCCCCCCCCAAATTCCCCCCCAGTGCAACGGGTTCCATGCACTTAAACCAACTGAGAGTGCTCCTTGAGGCTGTGGTAGTTTGGTTTGTCTTAATGTTATGTGGGTCTCAACAAAATCTCCCCTCTCCTCCTCCTACTGCTCCTCCTCCATTCTCCTCCTCCTCCTCTGCTCCTCCTTCTCCTACTGCTGCTCCATTCTCCTCCTCCTCCTCCTCCATTCTCCTCCTGCTCCTCCTCCTTCATTCTCCTCCTCCTCCATTCTCCTCCTCCTCCTCCTGCTCCTCCTCCTTCCCCCCACAGGTCCAGGAGGAGCGTATCTTCCACCAGCAGGTGAAGTGTGTCATCACGGAGGAGAAGACCTGCCGCGTGTGCAAGAAGAAGATCGGGAACAGGTAAGGAGGACGTGGTCCTCCCGTTGCTGCTCTGGGTTTGCCTCCGTTTAGGATTATTGTCAAATAAATCAATTCATTCAAATTTTCATCGTTCAAATTATCATCATCAGATTCGATTAAAATCTGTAACGCTATTTTAAAGTACCGATTCATTGTAAATAATTTATGCACATTTTGTACATTCTGATTGGTTGGAATCCAACCAATATTTTTCCCGGATACTGACAGCAATTTGAATTCATCAGAACAGGCAGTTATTGCACAATGCACTATTACTGCATTTATATGTTGGTAATGTTCCACTTCGTATTCAAAATCTTCTGTTAATTGTGTGTTAATATCCATCTTTGGGTGTTAATGTCCATCTTTGGGTGTTAACGTACATTTGTGTGTGTTAATGTCCATCTTTGTGTGTTCTTTGTGTGTTTGCTGTGCAGTGCGTTCGCCAGGTACCCCAACGGCGTGGTGGTGCACTACTTCTGCTGCAAGGACCGCTCCGCCTGCCCCACCGAACACTAACCCCGCCCTGGGCCCCCGCTTGCCCCGCCCTGGGACACCCGCCCGTGATGGCTGATGAACGATGAAGGACACACATCTCACCGTGCGGACCCAACGGCCTTGAGGACGAAGACGAGGAGTAGGTGGCTTCATCACCTGGAGCCTCGCTGTACAGAAGACGCTCGGGACGGTCCGCGAACACTCACTGGATGCTTTTATCTAAAGTGCCCCTGACTCTTCCTGCTTCTTCCTCTTGTGTTGGTTCTGTTTTATTCATCGGGGTCCAGGGGAACTGGGTCATGATGATGTCATGCTCCCCTGCCTGGAGCTACTACACCGGACCCTTCTTCTGGAAGCACGGCACCTGGCACTCTCCCCTCGCTCTCCTCCTGCTCACGGTTCATCCGATCACTAATGGACTCTTGGGGTGGGATGTGGTCAAGCAAGGTCTACCACCAACAGAGAGAGAGAGAGAGAGAGAGGGAGAGAGACTCTGATATCTGACATTGTCCAACCAACTGGCCTTTAGCGTCACTCCTCCACCTGTTGGAGTGGAATTAGACTTTACCTTGGCCTCTGAGGAAGAGGAACTAAGTGATGAAGGCCCTGGTCCACATCCCCTGAGGTGGGGGGGATGCTGACATGATGACGTCATCATCTCTCGCTCCTCTCCTCTCCCAGGTCTTGTAGCTCCTGTCATGTTAGGTGTGCTTGTGATGCCATGGACTCTTATTATAATACACAATGAAATGCCTTGTGTGACTTGAGATCGTACTCTCAGTCAGTCATCTGTCTGTCTGTCTGCCCGCCCCTCTGGCTCACCTCCTCACTGTTTCTCTGTCTACCTGTCTTTCTGTCAGTCTGTCTCTTTCTGACCATGTGTCTATCTGCATCCTCTGTCTGTGACTCTGTCCAGCCAGGCTGTCTACCAGTCTGTGTGTCTACCAGTCTGTGTATCTACCGGTCTGTGTGTCTACCAGTCTGTGTATCTACCGGTCTGTGTCTACCAGTCTGTGTATCTACCGGTCTGTGTCTACCAGTCTGTGTACCTACCGGTCTGCCTGTCCACCAGTCTGTGTGTCTCCCGGTCGGTCTGTCCACCAGTCTGTGTGTCTCCTTAATGCACTAGCCTCCAGCATGGCTTTGGGTGTGGCTCTTAACAACGATGTTCCAGCAGCACCGCCTTCATCTAGTGTTTAGTCTGCGATCACGACACATGCACAGCGCTCATCCTTTCTGACCCGTTGACAGTATTTCTCCATCCTGGTCTTACAACAGTCTGTTGTCATCAGGCTAGCCGATTAATCCTCCTCTGATCAGCTCTTAATCCTCCCGTTCACACATCCGCCGATTCAACGTCTCAGATGCCTGAGCCTAGTATTTGGAGCACTGGACGACTCCCCTGTTATCTCAAGATTTTGATGATGTGCCGGTCAAGTAACAAATTATATATATCTAGATATAGATATAGATATACAGCGACTTTTGAGAAGAGGGTATTTGTGTTGTAATGGCGACATTCAAATCAAATCCGTAGTGTGACCCAGAAGGAAACTCAACCAGCAGAGGAGCTTCACCTTCAGGAAATGATTTGACGAATTAATTCATATTCTGTATTTAATGAACGCTCAAAGAACAGCTGGTATTGACGGCTGCTTATTTGCTGGAGGGCACATCAGCAAGGGTATGAGTCCGACAACAATCTGACAAGCGGCCTTATTTCCCCGTGATCTGTATAAACTAGCTTGATTTGTAACTCTATGGAAGTCATTTGTGGGGGGAATCGAAGGCAGAGCTAAATCCCCCTGTAATCTAATAATAGGTTTGCACACGTTCACTGTAAAAGACTGTTACCCTTATTTTGAAAACGGGGACCTCCGGTTCCCCCCGTGTATACTGTAAAAAGCGCTGAGCACCGAGAAGGTCAAAGGTCATTTCCCCAGAGCGCAGAAATAGGTTTACGAAGAATGAATACAGCAAGCAGCCTGCGAGATGCTCTGTGTGTGTACAGCTTCATCCAATAAACATGCAGCTCCACTGAAACGTGTTTCTGTCCTGCCTAGGCACCAGTAGGGTGGTCTACTATTTAGTAGCTACTTGCAGTGTTTCTTTGGTTTATGTTTAGATGTCATTCATGATCAGGTATGGGTTGAGGCATCTTATCTCAAGGGTGCCTCTAGGTTAGGCCACGGACGCTGGCGTTGACTCCCCCACAACCAGGGGGTGTGGGGGAGTCAAACACACCAGGCATCAGACTATCCTGCCCCAATAGATGAGTAACTTCCTCACAAGGCTGGATATTGTCCATGCTTAGTATTAGCTTCGTTTGTATCATGGCCCATTACTGAGCAATGTTCAATTGGAACTAGACCTCATCCCATTTATCCGATCACCTAACTAGAGACTTTTCCTTCTGGGGAATATTGGGAAACTTGGAGAAGGGACTCGATGGAGAGATGTGGTTGTTTCTAGAACTGGCAGGTTCACATCATAGTGAGATTAATTTGTTGTACTTTTTATTTATATTTATTAAATGTATCATAGCAAGGAAAATCCCCAATGAAAAGAAACATTGTTCATTATATAATGACGAATGAATAAGTGATACATCTTGTACATTGATTAAAAGAATAAGAGTGTCGAACAAAATATTGTACTGCTTTAGAAAACAAAATTTACATTCAATTGAAGGTAAATCCCCAACGGAAAGAAATGAATCCATCATGAATGATGCATGTATGGCCTATCGATTGAAACGGAACAAGAGAGACTCCGTGACAAGTTGTGTTGCTTTAAACTTTCTGCTTTATCTTTCATCCAGAACTTGTTTCAGGGTTAGCCTGCTCCATTGGCTATAGCCTGCTCCATTAGCTATAGCCTACCGCAGGAGCTGCGTTCGGCATGGAAGAGTCAGCAACACGCTGACGTGTTGCTGGTGGACTCCGCACGTTCAGCGGAAAGGGAACCGCAACGCGTCTGACTGCATGGCAACTGCCTGGTCCTCCCACTCAACCAGCTGCAGGAGGAGGAGGAGGAGGCAATAATGAGCAGGTTAGGTTCAAAGAACACTACGGGCCTTCAGAAAACTAAGACCCCTGAGTGAATTATATCACAAACCGTTGATTTACAAATCAACCGTTTATTATAGTGAACATGGAATCCTCAAAGTGTTAGAGGCCTGGTTCCTGTTGGCTGTTGTATCACTAAAACCAAACACACACTGGGCTACAAGCCTAATGTGTGTTTACTGTTTATCCATAAAGCACAACGTACGCGGTTGCCAAGGGCCCTGCAGTACTTAAACTCTCCATGCGTCGCTCCATTGTCGTCTCGGCGTCCGTCTGCGGCCGACCTCAGCGGGCAACATGAGCACGCGCTTGGCCGCTAACGGTTCCAGCAGGCCTACGCTGTGAGGAGAACATATTTGGCTGCTGTCACAGTCAGCTCTAGCGACCAATCAAAGGCTACAGGAGTATCGCCGCAGACGCCGGCATATTTCGGCCCATTAGAAGGGCCCTCCGGATGGGCCCTAATATAAAGTAAAACCACAACAAATGTGTTGTTTTTGCCACCAAATGGGCACACTAAATTATTCACCACGCGCCCAATTGCTGTGTGTGTGCGTGTGCGTGTGCGTGTGTGTGTGTGTGTGTGTGTGTGTGTGTGTGTGTGTGTGAGAGAGAGAGAGAGAGAAACGGTGTCATGTCTTGGAATGGGGTGGGGTGTGCTAATGGAAAGTTACGTGGTAAAACCAGGAGTTTACCCAGCAGTCCCAGATGCTGGGTCACTCTCAGCCCCTTCTCGCGTCTCTAAAGCCCCGGTCGGCACCTTTCAGAGACGCCACTTCCAGAGCGCGGAGAGAGGGCCGTTGAGTGCGCAGGTCAAGTCGCTGCGTAATTCCAGCCGGTTGGTTTAATGGTCCGACTCCGCGTTTAGGACTCGATGCCACTTTACCGTGTTAACTCTCAACGCGCCTCTCGTTCACCGGCCATTCAAAAGCTGCTGTGCTCGAAAATGTAAGCGGTTGGGAGTTAACCGCCTGGCTCATGAGCACCGAGCCTATACTTTATGCGAGGAGGAGGAGGAGGAGGAGGAGGAGGCAGTGGACCGGCAACTTTCTCTGGGTCTCAGCTACGGCGGCTGTTCAAAGTCTCGCTATACATCAACGAGACCTCAGACCGGTGTCACTTTTAGAATTGGCTTTACACACACACACACACACACACACACACACACACACACACACACACACACACACACACACACACACACACACACACACACACACACACACACACACACACACACACACACACACACACACACACACACAGCTGACTGTGTTGAGCAGAGACAGCTGATGAATAAGTCGTCTGTAGGGGGGGGGGACATTCGAATTACACGAATGCATAAAGCTGAAAGAGCGTGATAGATAGATAGATAGATAGATATAAGTAGACAGATATATAAATATATATTTATATTAAATATACCCAGTTAAGAACCAGCCTCAGGTGGATATCGCGTTGCTGCTTCTAGTTCTCGTTTGAATCCTCGTGTCTTCAGCGTCTTTACCATCCCCACGCGCTGCTACCGTTGGGGCCCCCACGCGCTCGCTGCTCGGGGGCCCCAGGATCGTGTTCGTTAGTCCCGTCACTACGTTACGCAGAGTAATCGTCAAGGAATTCGGATATGGAAAAAAAAAATGACCCTTTCTTTTCTGTCCACGAAGTCTCGCCTTCGTTGTTCATTTACGTTGCTGAGATACAGACTTTAGTTTAACAACATTTCTAACAGGATAATTAGTTTCATGCTAGGCTACGTTTTTCTTATCATAACACTTTATTATTAATAGATCATATTATAATCATTAAAATGGTTGTTTAATAACACATTACAATATTTAGATATACCCATTTCTCTTTCGCCAATAACCAATAACAATGAATTGCTCCTCTGCCGAGACCTTTAAAACACATTTTATGCGGTGTTACAAGACAAAACACAAATAAAAAAATAAAAAAAACTCTTCACCCTTGGTCATTTGGAAACACAAACGCTGTGTGAAAGTCTCTCTCTCTCTCTCTCTCTCTCTCTCTCTCTCTCTCTCTCTCTCTCTCTCTCTCTCTCGTCACTGGCCGTCTGTGTTGTGTTTGCACAGGACACGCACACTGACGCCACTCCTGTGTGTTCACAAGCCCTAGCTTGTGAACACACACACACACACACACACACACACACACACACACACACACACACACACACACACACACACACACACACACACACACACACACACACACACACACACACACACAACTCTGCCTTCCCATTGGCCAACGTTTCCATTATCATCCCAGTGGAATTCCACGGAGTGTGTGCGTGCCTGTTCATATGTATGTATGTATGTGTGTGTGTGTGTGTGTTGTTTATATGAAGAGCCTATATGTGTATATTGGAGCATCACTCTTAATGATGAGTGTGTGTGTAGTTGTGTCATCTGTGTGTGTATGTCAGTACCTCCAACGAGGTTAAGAACCACTGTCCTACACCTAGCCGTATATGCTAATCTCTGCACATTGGTATTAGCACAGCTGGACTTACATTCATTTGTTACATTCAGCGCTTTATGCTCAATATAACCCAGGTTAACGATGTCCTGCTCATGTAACTCAAAGCTAAACGCTACACCATAAATGTTACTGGTGGTGTTTATAGGTACAGAGGGAATCCAGGGCCCTCCATGTCAGAATCAATAATAATATTTCACATTATTCTTGTATTGCTATATGTCCTTTTATTATTATGATTATTATTATATTTGATGGTTTAGTGCAAATGGAAGTCTCTCTCTCTCTCTCTCTCTCTCTCTCTCTCTCTCTCTCTCTCTCTCTCTCTCTCTCTCTCTCTCTCTCTCTCTCTCTCTCTCTCTCTCTCTCTCTCTCTCTCTCTCTCTCTGGGCTTTATTAGCATAGTAAACATAAATTTGCGTTGCCAAAGCACAAAAAGTAAAATAAGATACAAACACGAGATAACAGCAGAACCCCAACACACACTGGCCTGAGGCCCAGAATAAAATGGCCCCCAGTCTCCAGATGTGGTCCCAGTGGTTTCCTCTCAGGACCCGGGAATCTGTCCTCTAATACCCAGGGGGGGGGGGGGGGGGGGGGGGGGGGGGGGGGGGATGAGAGAGAGAGAGAGAGAGGAGAATGTGTGTGTGCATGTGTGTGTGTGTGTCCTTACTCTTTCCCATCACTGCCGCCCCCTGCGATGCCCTATCACCCTTAACAACTCTGCCCCCCCAGGACACCCTAACCCCCTGTCCACTTCGATCACGGCTCCTGGAGGCCCTGTACCCATCCAACACCACCACAACCTCCGTCACTCCTCCAACACGCATGAGTCTGTAATGCAGGACCGCTTTTGTGCTCGTGGCCGCTGTGAGGACAAAACATGTTCAGCAAGATCCATTACCAAAAAATGAAAAAAAAAATCGTTGCGGTCCGCAACGAATCTATCTCTCTCCTTTCTTTGTGTCTTTTCCTTTTCCTTTGTTCGTGTCTCACACCTGCGCGGACGTGCGTCTCTGGAACGGCTTTGATCACGCGCTGCAATGAAACGAATCCAGCCAGCGCGCCGATGGCAAAGCGGAGCTGGCCTGTTTGTGGACGGATTTCGCGACTTAAAGGCATCAGATAACATCTTATTGTTGTTGTTGTTGTTTTGTTGTTCGGCTGGGACCCGTTAGCGTAGCCGTACGTTTTCACAGCGAGAAGAAAACATTGGCAACCGTTTTTTATTTATTTTCTTCATTTTTGTTTTCTAATACGGTGTGCTGACATAAGCCTGCACCAGCTGTGTAAAACGAACATGATGAGCTCATATTATAGGCCTATGCCCTTTTTTATGAGCTGGAAATAAAATAAAATAACGTAAATCTAATGAATCACAAGTAAGGGGTGGATTGAGTTGGCCCCTTCGGGGTCCAGCTGCATTATGTGCTCGTGGCGTATGCAGCTACGTGGCCCCTTCAGGGCCCTCCAGACTGTAATTCTAGTGTGTTTGTTCCTGATTTTCTCTTGCAGACTTTGTACTCTATTTAAAAGACTTCGCCGGAGGTCAGCTCTCTCGATCTGGAATGAATCCATTGGACGTGAATCTCTCCACTGGCTTCTTTAAGGCCCTTGGAAACGGGTTGTGCGGACCACATCTCATGATTTATTCATCTCGACCGCTTCGTTAGTCTGGGAAACATAACTGCTCCTGTTCTCAACGTAAAACGCGGCCGTTATTCGTGCCGCGCGGCAATGATTAGGGTTTCAGCTGCAGCGGTCAGATTCACTGTGTGTGTGTGCACTGGGGGGAGAACGGGGAGAAGGAGGAGGAGGTGGGACGGCGCTAGGACCGCGGCGAGCAGTGCGCAGATCCCAGCAGCGGCAGCAGCAGCCTGTTTGTGGAGAAGCTGGCGGTGCTGCGGTTCGAGCCATCACCAGCGAGGCACCGGCCGCAGCTCATCTCGCCCCCTCCCCCCCTCCCAGCTTTGTGTCGTCCCGGACGGCAGGCGAACCTGAACCCGTCGGGCTCGTGGCCGGAGCCCTCCATATGGGCTCAGGATGCGCCGGATACGGGCCAACGCCATCGCGATTCTGACCGTCGCGTGGATCTTGGGAACGTTTTATTATCTGTGGCAGGACAACAAACCGCAGACCTCGCCGTCCTCGGCGTCGCAGCCCCGTGCAGCGGGAGCCCGGATCCATGGGCAGAAGGTGTCCTCCGGTCGGCTGGAGATCCACCGCGAGGACAGGACGATCCCGCTTATTGTGAGTGACGACAGGTTACGGAGCGCGTGCTGTGTGTGTGTGTGTGTGTGTGTGTGTGTGTGTGTGTGTGTGTGTGTGTGTGTGTGTGTGTGTGTGTGTGTGTGTGTGTGTGTGTGTGTGTGTGTGTGTGTGTGTGTGTGTGTGTGTGTGTGTGTGTGTGTGTGTGTGTGTGTGTGTGTGTGTGTGTGTGTGTGTGTGTGTGTGTGTGTGTGTGTGTTCTGAACGTTCGTCGCTGACAGTGGCGTTCTGCAGGGGAGTGTGTGTTGCATGTTGATGTGTGTTATGAAGACGCGAGGGGGATGTGATCTTAAAGCAGCTGCCATGCGATACGTTTTTCTTTTTTTCTTCTAGGCCCTCGTGTCACATGGGGAAGAACGCCGCTTGTTATTTCTTAGTATTCATTTACGAATTCTCTGCGTGACGTCCTTCTCCCGGAACACGCGAGCCCGACGATAAGAGGCTTTGCATAAGTCCAGTGCGGCGCGCGGACGCCCCTGGCTTTCTTTACGTAAACCCACCTTCCCTCGTCTCGAGACCCAGAACCTGCAGGACGGGCTTTAGATCGCGGATCAAGGGAGTGCTGAAAAAAAAAAGATCTAGAACTCAACGTGCACGTGGAACGTAGAGCGTTATTAACACGCTGGCAGACGTCGTCCTCGAGACAGAAGGTCCGTTAAAGCCTGCCGTGACAGGCCGGTAATAACAGCCGTCGAACCGGGGAGGCACCGCCCGGGGGTTGCCCCCGCGAGACGAGAGAGACGAGCCGTCTGGGAAACAGGTGGGACAGGGCTTTCCGGCGTGGCGGGATTTCACTAACACACGCAAACGAGTCCAAGGCCATGCCACCTCGGGATGTGGGTCATGGGTGTTGACTTAGAAACACGGGCTTGTAGAGATGTGCAAGACACGGCGGGAGACAGTTTGGTTATGGAAACGAAGGCTGGGTGCCTGTCCACCTGAAGCTGAGCAGATGTGTTCCTGTGGGTTCCTGACGCATCACGAGTAGGCCTTTGCATGCGCTTTGAAAGTGGACTGTTTTCACTTGTGTACACTTCCACTGTGGTCCAAAAAACCCCACATAAAAACAAGTCCCAACAGTTAACGCTAGGAACAATTTGTTTATTTTAATCCAATTGTTATTTTAATGATTAAAATACGGTCGCCTTACATTCCCCTTGCGTCATTTCACATATTAGATTAGTTATACGACCTTTTCTAAATTCAAGCAACAGGCCCATCTAATAAAATGTTATATTCTCTCAGTCCTCAATGCATCGTCCATACAGTGACAGTGTTTTCCCCGTGCCCACATATTGTCTGTCTAGCAGAAAACATCTGGCCAACGTTGTATTTGCTTTGAATCATTTCTAAGTTATTGTTTTGTTTTGGGGGGAGCCGCCAGTCATTAGCCTCATCTCACTCCCTGCCCTCCAGAACGCCCCAGGGACCGGATTCAGGGGCGCCAGGGTTTGTCAGGTTCCACCGGCCCCTTGTCATGTTTAATTTGCACAGCAGGGTCGTTCACCTTTGTCACCAGGCGCTGGCGGTTCTGCTCTGCCCGGTAACCTGATCCCTGTCCCAGCAGCAGCCGAGCCACCGAGCTAACCCTAGCTACACCACCCTCAGGATACACACTCTGACACGGTTATTCACCATGCTTCTTTCTGCTTTCACTCTTTCTGCTTTTCTCTCTTTCTCTCTGCGTTTCTTTCCCTCCATCTTTTGTTCTTTCTTTCTGTTTTTCTCTCTTTCTCTCTGGTTTATTGCTTCCATCGTCCTTCCTTTCCTTCGTTCCTTCGTTCCTTCTATCGGTCTGTATTTCTTTCTGTATTTCCTTCCTTCCACCTCTCTCTCACTCTGTCTGTCTGTCTGTCTGTCTGTCTGTCTGTCTGTCTGTCTGTCTGTCTGTCTGTCTGTCTGTCTGTCTGTCTGTCTGTCTCTCTGTCTCTCTGTCTCTCTGTCTCTCTCTCTCTCTCTCTCTCCTCTCCTCAGTCAGTCTCCACAGCCCTCCGGTTGACTGACTGATTTCACCGGCCTGACTCTGTCGGGTGTCATGTGTGCACCGCGTTGCCATGCCGACCCCGTCCACCTGTCGTTCACATCTACCAGGGCTTGGTGGCCAATTACGGGCCGCATGGGGGTTGGACTTCATATTGAAACCAACTCTTGTGGCGGACTGCTCTTCTCCTCGAGAACAGGCAACGCTCTTTGGGTTTTATCGTACCACATTTCAACCACAGTAATACTGATGGACCCGCAGTACACAGTCTGGGGTACATGAATAACCTGTTTCTGGAAACTGGTATCATGATGACAAGGAAGCTGTCTCTGCTTGACGGGGAAAACACTTCCCTGGGAACTATTAATCATACACCTGGGTGGGCGTGGCTTGAGAGAGAGAGAGAGAGAGAGAGAGAGAGAGAGAGAGAGAGAGAGAGAGAGAGAGAGAGAGAGAGAGAGAGAGAGAGAGAGAGAGAGAGAGAGAGAGAGAGAGAGAGAGAGAGAGAGAGAGAGAGAGAGAGAGAGAGAGAGAGAGAGAGAGAGAGAGAGAGAGATGTGGTCACCCACCAGTCACATGTTTGCAGGTGGGTACTCCTGGGGTTGCTAAGCAACTGTCATTTGGCAGTTGTAACCAAAACCTAGCTGACAGGTTGAAGCCATAATAGCATAGAACTGAGATGACAATACGTTTAAACTTGCAGTGCCGCTTTGAGTCAACAAAAGACAAAGACAACGTATTTATATTAAGCCCACTTGTGATGTCACTGTGGGCTGATCAGCCTCATCAGCCTGGTGGTAAAATAGGGTCCCTTTAAACTCAATATCAGTAAAGAAAAACACTTTAATATCCCCAAAAGGAAATTCCGGCGTTACAACAGCAAAAAAGTACAATGTTAATGAAACAAGAATATATTGATGACTATGACTGACTATGGTTATTATTGATCATTACATATTGACGACTCTGTGGGCCCAGCTTCAGTCGAGATCCACACATTTGATGAGTGTTTGTTGAGTGAAGACCTTCTGTCTAGTGTGTACGCGTGAGATTCTCAAGCTACAAGGCAAGTTCATGAAGTTTACACAACCATACCTTTCACAAACATCCGCCTTCCCTGTGAAAGTAGGCTAATGCCCTTGAGCTGAACCACAACACATTTGTCAGTAGCTAGCTAACGTTTCCATAGAGATTTACTGGCTGGTTCCTGATTAACAGAAATGTCTGCGCTGGGGGTCTTGTTTTCATTTTCTTTCTTTGATATTCCGGTATTTATTAATCGTCATAGACAGACAGGTAGGCAAGCAGACAGACAGGTAGACAGACAGATGTACATGTTTTTCTTTCTTTCTGGAAACCACAATAATCACTGTGGTTGTAAGAAGGACTTATTAAAGTGACTAAATCGAGACATATCAGTTTATTTTCCATTTGAGGTGTTTAGTTGACACATCAATCACAATAAAAGATCAATGGGCATCATAGTAACATAGCATGGCATAGCATAGTTTAGCATGGCAAACAATGACTTAGCATTGCTTGGCATAGCATGGGATAGCGTAACTTGGCAAGGTATAGCATCGCTCGGCAAGTGAAAGTTATAGCATGGCTTTACATGGCGTGTGGAGGGCCGGATGTTGCAGATCTGTCACGCTCGTCTACTGTGTAGCAAGCAACGGAGGTTACACGTGCTACTTCCACGTAGAACAGCTTTATCGAGATGTTTCAATTAACTTTATTGATACAATCATGAAACATTTTAGTATAACATCGTTTGGAATAGATATATTTAAAAAAGGTGACGCACTTTTAAAGAAGGGGCTTTTTATTTAATAAAGTGTTTATTTAATAAAGGGAAATAGTAAAATATCAAATCAAATCCAATGAACATACAATCAAATTAAACATGCAAAATATAAAAAAAAGAGTTAAAAATACACTGAAGAATGATGGCATATATGACCCCAGTACAAACTGTTATCTTAATCTATTTCCGTTTTTTTTTTTGAGGGAGGTAAAAACAACTTCAGGTTGACGTTTCAGCTGAACGAAATATGAACCTGGCCTTTTTGTTAACCCGATCAATCATTTCCCTTTCTGTTTTTATTGGAATTAATACGTTCCTTTACAAGAAGAGAAATCGTGACCCCCCCCTGTAAAATATCACCAGACAATAATTCAGTGATTTGTCTTTCTTCATAAAGTCAAACAAACTCAAAGGCTTTGCTTTTGTCGTTCATCACTTTCGTCCTTGATTAAATCGGACTGCGAGTCGTGTTTTCAATAATGGTGATCAAACTGCGGTCCTCAGATGAGCTGTTTTGGACTGCTGTGCTGACGACAATGAAACATCTTTCTTGGCTTTGTGTATGTGTGTGTGTGTGTGTTTGCGTTTGTGTATATATCAGTGTGTGTGTTTGTGTGTGTGTGAGCATTGCTATGTGCATGCGCAAGCAAAAGCAAAAGAGACAAGGAGAGTACGACACAAAGAGGTGCAACATGTATAAAACGTACTCCCCCTCCCCCCACCAGGTGACCCACCCCCCGCGGGCGGAGCAGCAGGTGCAGCTGATGGGGGGCTTCGACGAGAAGGCGTACCTGGCCGGGAAGCAGATGAAGCCGGGCGAGGACCCCTACCGAGAACACGCCTTCAACCTGCAGGAGAGCAACCGGCTGGGCAGCGAGAGGGCCATCAGAGACACCAGACACTACAGGTGAGAGAATACATTAGAGACACTACAGGTGAGACACCAGACACTACAGGTGAGACACCAGACACTACAGGTGAGACACCAGACACTACAGGTGAGACACCAGACACTACAGGTGAGACACCAGACACTACAGGTGAGAGAATACATTAGAGACACTACAGGTGAGACACCAGACACTACAGGTGAGACACCAGACACTACAGGTGAGACACCAGACACTACAGGTGAGACACCAGACACTACAGGTGAGAGAATACATTAGAGACACTACAGGTGAGACACCAGACACTACAGGTGAGACACCAGACACTACAGGTGAGACACCAGACACTACAGGTGAGACACCAGACACTACAGGTGAGAGAATACATTAGAGACACTACAGGTGAGACACCAGACACTACAGGTGAGACACCAGACACTACAGGTGAGACACCAGACACTACAGGTGAGAGAATACATTAGAGACACTACAGGTGAGACACCAGACACTACAGGTGAGACACCAGACACTACAGGTGAGACACCAGACACTACAGGTGAGACACCAGACACTACAGGTGAGAGAATACATTAGAGACACTACAGGTGAGACACCAGACACTACAGGTGAGACACCAGACACTACAGGTGAGACACCAGACACTACAGGTGAGAGAATACATTAGAGACACTACAGGTGAGACACCAGACACTACAGGTGAGACACCAGACACTACAGGTGAGAGAATACATTAGAGACACTACAGGTGAGAGAGTCAAGGAAATGGTCCAAACTAAGAGCAATGCACCACCTATATATAAATATATGTGGTCCGTTGAGCTCCATGGCATTAACGCTGCCAGGCACACATGTATGTTTGCATCCATTTTGTCCACTTTCAGCACCCATCCTCGAAGCCCTCACATCCCGTGAATGCCATTTGTTGATCTGTTGATGGTTCCACCACTTGTGGAACATCTGCTGGTAGAACCATTGTTGGTGATGGAGCCGTGGTGGGAGGTGGAACTGGATCTGTTGATCTGTTGGACGGCTCGACCACCTGTGTGAAGTGCCTTGGTGAGGAACCACGACAGGTTCTCATGTCTTCCCTCTGGTCCTCAGGTGTGCCTCTGTGAACTATGACGCGGACCTGCCCCCCACCAGCGTGATCATCACCTTCCACAACGAAGCCCGCTCCACCCTGCTCAGAACCATCAAGAGGTGGGCGCGCACACACACACACACACACACACACACACACACACACACACACACACACACACACACACACACACACAGATGGATACGCACGCAAACGCACAAACACACACACACACACCCAGAGATGGATGCAAACGCACAAACACACGCACACACACACACACACACATTCATGCTCTCACACACACACACATTCATGCTCTCTCTCACACACACACACACACACAGACGGATGCACACAAACACACACACACACACACATGTTCCTTGGTTTAGTCCTTTGTCCCATATTAAGACTTTACAATGATCAGTAAACCAAGATGCTTTTATGTGTTGAAACAGACAAAAACAAATGCATCTTTCTCTCTCTGTTCCCATTTCTCTGACTATATTCTGCCTTCTCCCTCTATTCCTCTCTCCTCTTTCTATCTGTTTCTCCTTTTGTCTCCTTCACTCATCTCTCTACTCATCCCTCATCTCACTTTCTTCCCCTCTCTCTCTCTCTCTCTCTCTCTCTCTCTCTCTCTCTCTCTCTCTCTCTCTCTCTCTCTCTCCTCTCTCTCTCTCTCTCTCTCTCTCTCTCTCTCTCTCTCTCTCTCTCTCTCTCTCTCTCTCTCTCTCTCTCTCTCTCTCTCTCTCTCCCTCCCTCCCTCCCTCCCTCCAGTGTGCTGATGAGGAGTCCAGCTTCATTGGTCCAGGAGATCATCCTGATCGACGACTTCAGCTCAGATCGTGAGTCTCTTCTCTCTGTCCATATGTCTCTCTCTATCACACTGCCTGATGTTTGTGTGTGTGTGTGTGTGTGTGCCTGTGTGCCTCTCTCTCTGTATGTCTTTCTGTGTGTGTGTGTCTCTCTCTGTATATCTGTGTGTGTGTGTATCTCTCTCTCTCTATATGTCTTTGTGTGTGTGTGTGAGTCTCTCTCTGTATGTCTTTGTGTGTGTGTGTGTCTCTCTCTCTCTGTATGTCTTTGTGTGTGTGTGTGTGTGTTTGTCTATATGTGACAGTATGTGTCTGTGTGTAGGGAATGTGTGTCATGTGTTTTTTATAAACCTCTCACACACAACCAGTATGCTACCGTTGTCTGTGATCTGGCCAGACAGGAGGGCTAATCCTGATAGGGTAGAACACACACACACACACACACACACACACACACACACACACACACACACACACACACACACACACACACACACACACACACACACACACACACACACACACACACACACACAGCACTGCAGCTGTGAACTCACCAACACTATCTACTGTGAGAGAGAAAGGGAGAGAGAGAGAGACATGGGTTTAATACCAGGTTAATCTGTATATTTATATTATGTGTTCACACACACTCTCACTCTTGCTAAGCCTGATGGTCACCGTCTGTCTGGTGGGTGTGATCTGTGACTTTCCACTCTCCCACCCTGAATGTGTGTGTGTGTGTGTGTGTAGTTGTGTGTTGTAATCAATGGCTGTTGAACTTTGACCCCGGGACCAAAGCTCACACAATCAGCCATACCAGCTGTCCTCTAAGGAGCGTTACTAATGCACTAGTACACTGAGAGTACTCTCTCACTCTCTATCACCCTCTCTTTATCTCTCTCCTTCTCTCTTTCAGTCTCACTCTCTCTATCTCTCTCATAGTATCTCTGTCTGTCTCTTTGTCTGTCTCTCTGTATGTCTGTATGGCTGTCTGTCTGTCCTCGCTGTCTCAATTCACTAATTCATTTGGCTTTATTAGCAAGACATGTAGACAAGATGTGTTTCAGAAACATTTGCACCACGCAATACATTGATTAAATAACAATAAAATATAAATGCCTCAGTCACGCTCTCTTACTTTCTATCTCTGTCTCAATTGCTTCTTTTATTTTACCTCCTTGCATCTCTCTCTCTCGCTCTCTCTCTCACACTCACACACACACTCACACGCATGAACGCACACACACGCATTATTAATCAGCTGATGGTCTATAAACACTGTCAGCTCCTCCCTGGGGGTTATAACATTGTTTAGATGTGTGTGTGTGTGTGTATTTGTGCTTCTGCGTGTGTGCATGTGTGCGCGTGTGTGTTTATGCAGTCTGTCTTTGTCTGGCCAGTGTTTCTCTGTGTGGGTCTGATGGGAAAAAGCTGCTCTGTTGATTTGCTTACAGAACACAGACCTGATTATCCAATCAGATGTTACCTTGTGTTTGAACAGCCAAAGGATAGAAAAGTGTGTGTTCCTTCTTGCTTGGGGCTTATATTTGATATTTGGTATTTGCACGTCTTAATGATTTGCAGGACTGTACATGAACAGTGATGCAATGTAATCATAATACACCTCTAATTTACTTTAGTGGTGTGTGTGTGTGTGTGTGTGTGTGTGTGGGGGGGGGGGGGGTTATGGGTGTGTGTGTGTGTGTGGAGGTGTGTGTGCGCATGAGAAGAACAAGGAAGAAGTGAGAGGAATGATTTTCTTTCTGGGTTAGATTAAACGATAACCTCTCCTCTCCTCTCCTCTCCTCTCCTCTCCTCTCCTCTCCTCTCCTCTCCTCTCCTCCAGCTGAAGACTGTCAGCTGCTCTCTCAGATCCAGAAGGTCCACTGCCTGAGGAACGGCAGAAGAGAGGGTGAGTCTGTGTGTGTGCATGTGTGTGTGTGTGTTTGTGTGTGAGTGTGTAGCTCGAGCTCTAATATGCAAAAGGCAAGCTTAACTGTACATAAGCATGTAAAGTACATGAGTCGACAAATGACATTGTTTTTTGCTAATTTGATTTACCTTAATATTAAAACCCTTTTAATAACCTTTCACTGAGGCATTATGTACTTATGAATTACAAGCAATGCATTTCAGGTACATGTCAAATGCTGTGTTTACTTAGGTTTTTGATTAATTCTACTGTGTATGAGTGATGAGTCGGGTCATCACTAAAGCTAAGCGAAGAGCAACATACAGCAGCTGTCGGTCAGTAAACACAGTAGTGCAGCTTCTCAGACTCAGGAACCATGACGTCATCACATTCCACCGCTCTGTGCTGAGACCTGAGCCGGTACAGGTCTGAACGGATCCCTGCGCCTTTACGGGTGCAAACATGATGCTGCAGTGTGTCAAACGCTGTGCCCGTACATTCGTACAGCCCCCCCCCATCGACCTACACATTCACTCACACATCCACCCATTCACTCACATGTATTCTCATTCACTTACACATTCAGCCATTCACTAAAACATACAAAAAACATACAAACTCACACACTCACTCACTCACACATGCACTCACACAATCATCCGTTCACCGTAACATGACCTCATACACTCACTTTCTCACCCATTCAGCCATTCATTTACAGTCACCCTTTCACTCGCACCCCCCCCCCCCCCCCCCCCTTTCAGCTACCCTACGGTTGCCAGGCAACCTGCCTCTGGGTATAATTTGAACCCGGTGTTACGAATCTCTGAATATTAAAATGTATCTATTGACCCCTTTTCTGTGAGTAAACATTATTACTTATAATGTTATTTTGTTATTAATGTTACACTTAGGGTGTGGCAGATGAATCCCTGAACGCGTGGCAAACACCCGCTGTTTGGTTTATTTATAACATTTATCTGGACATGTGCAGCAGTGAAACTTCAATTTAAAAGCTTGGTTGCTGAGACGGTCTTCTATCTTCCCGGTTATTAAAAAGGTAAAACGGTGCGACTATTTGAGACTTCGCTGTAGAACTACCGTAGGGTGCAAAATACTGCCAGTTCTACAGAGCTATGTTTATTGTAAATAAGGCACGGACGAATCTAGAAACTCTTCAGCCTCTCGACACAGTTTGATATGCATCACAAGACGTTTCCCTACGGAGGACAGAATCTTCGTAGCGGCGCTGAGTGACAGGTTAACCGTAGCGTCTCACTGTAGAGGCTGTACTGGGAGATGTTTATTTCATGAAGTCGTCAGCTAGGATGTGTTGGAATATGTACAATGGAGTTAGAGCGGGAACCACAGAAACAGTTCAGTTGTGTCTCTTTGATGTGTCAGACAGAGAGAATGGTGCTTTACAGTCCGATTGATCTCTCTCACGATGGGACTATTCAACTCTCTGAAACTGGTTATTCAAAATGACGCTGCTCTTCCAGGTCAAGCTACAATGCCACAACACACACCACAACACAAGACAACACACACCAAGACACACCACAACACAACACACCGCAACAAGACACACCCCAACACAACACAACACACCACAACATAACACACAACACAACACACCCCACCACAACACACAATACAACACAACACAACATACCACAACACAACATACCACAACACAACATACCACAACACACCACCACAAAAAAGGGGTAGGACTTGATAAGTATTCACTTCTTCTTACTCCTTTTCGGACATAATATAATATATATATAATAAATTATTTTGTAACTTTTTTAACATGTTTGAAAAAACCAAAATGTAAATCTAGACGTGGTTGTGCCCCCCCCCCCCCCCCCCCCCCCCCCCCCCCCCCCCCCCCCCCCCCCCCCTTCCCCAGGTCTGATCCGGTCTCGGGTGCGGGGGGCCAACGCTGCCTCGGCCCCCATCCTCACCTTCCTGGACAGCCACTGTGAGGTGAACACTGACTGGCTGCAGCCCCTGATCCAGAGGGTCAAGGAGGTACTATTCACATCCTATTCGTTATGGTGTGGATTCTTTCGGGGGACAGGATAGTCCTTGTGATTAGGGTGTTCAGCTCTAATAAATACTATAAAGGTGTAAATGTTCATTGATAAAGAACGTTCTAAGAAGCGATTGAGACGACGTGGCACTCGGCAGCCATTTTGATTTATTTTCCACCATTTTCAACGATTCTGAAAGAGAATACAAATAATTTCTCAACACAATTGTACATGAAAACAGGCACTTTTTTTTGTTGGTATAAATGCTTTAACCAATAATTTACGATAAAAGATAGCAAATTCTTCTCTCTTTATGACTGTTTAGTATTGACTGAATCTGCAGCATTTTGATATAAAAAAAAAAGGGCGCTACGATTGAAGATCAAAATCAAATACCTCAAACAGATTTTCCGAAGCACAAATCAAAAGCACCTACTTGGCCAGAAAAGAACTTAGACTCAGACAAGCATATGGGGTCTGGTCCGACTCATACAGGCCTCATGACGAACATCCTGGCTGGGAACTCAGACCTGATCCTCACCATCACCCCCTTATCACATGTCAACCTCCTCGCCATTGTCTCATGATTAATAACACTCCAGTTTCTTTTCTAAACTCAGTCTGTGAAGAGCTAGCCTGGGGAGCACCCTGATCACGTGACCCCACATTCTGTTTGGCTACATGGATCAGTCTGGACCTCCTGCAGCCCGCCTCGATCTCAGTGGGCGGCAGGACTGTGCCTTGACAGACAAACTCCTTCAGCCAATCAGCGCAGCAATCCAGAACGGTGTTTACTCTACTAATGCTAACGTAACCGCTCGTTGCTTCGGGAGACGCCATTACGGTTTTGCCAGCAGCGTCCGGTATTCAACTACGACCCAGTCCCTGATTGGCCCCGATTACATTGTCATTTCAGGAAATGGATGTGGGCGGCTAGAGGTCCAGACTGATCAGTGTAGCGGAACAGACTGTGTGGTCATGTGATCAGGACGGTCTCCAGGCTAGGGAAGGAGAGAGAGAGAGAGAGAGAGAGAGAGAGAGAGAGAGAGAGAGAGAGAGAGAGAGAGAGAGAGAGAGAGAGAGAGAGAGAGAGAGAGAGAGAGAGAGAGAGAGAGAGAGAGAGAGAGAGAGAGAGAGAGAGAGAGAGAGAGAGAGAGAGAGAGAGAGAGAGAGAGAGAGAGAGAGAGAGAGAGAGAGAGAGAGAGAGAGAGAGCTTTCGTACACTGCACACATTCTATTCTTGTCTGTTCAGAGGGAACGGCGCATGTTGGAGAAAATATGTTCACATTAAAAGCCTTGTAATAATGCTTACACTTCCACATTAAAAGCCTCATAAAGATCTGTGTAGAGAATCATTTCCCAAAGTGCTCCCTGACATCCCTCGCCGATTTCTGTTAAACGCACACACAATCACACACACCAACACACACATACACACAATCACACACACAGACACACACAGCAATAGGAGCAGAGTTCAACATTGGTTCAGATCTCTGAGTAAAGGGAAGGAGGCTCTAATTGAGAACAGTTGTTGGCACTAACCTGACAAAACAAATGTGTATGTAGCACACACACACACACACACACACACACACACACACACACACACACACACACACACACACACACTGCCAGTTGTTTCCTCATTGTGGTCGGGTTGCAGGTAGTTCATGATGTCACAGGGTTCTAGTGTGTCTCGTCCAGGTCTAATCAGGTCTGGAGAGCAAATGTCCACAGTTATATACACACACGCACACACACACACACACCTGTGCTGTGTGTATCCTAACATAGTACGGTCACTGCAGTATGTTATGCATGGGAGGGTTTCAGTCATGTGATCTGAGGGTCCGTAAAATAGATCCAAGCCCGCCATCTCGGTTCTTCTGCTGTACCAACCATTCTACAATAACCAGTGGTTGTTTTATTAGTGTAATGGTGAAGGAAGCACCAAGATGGCGGCTTGGAATACACGTGACATCATGTAAAACCCTCCTATGATTTGAATGAGGCTGTCTGTTCATTCACAAAAAAGGGACTTTTTTCGTTAATGCTGATTAATACTGTTATTGCAAAATAACCTGTATCATATCCTGTTTGACCTTTGACCTGACCTCTGACCTCTACCCCACCAGGACCACACCCGCGTGGTCAGCCCCATCATCGACGTCATCAGCCTGGATAACTTCGCCTACCTGGCCGCCTCGGCTGACCTGCGAGGAGGTCAGTACACACACAAGTGGACGCACACAGGCTCACACACACACACACACACACACAGACGCACAGACACACACACACACACACAGACGCACACACACACACACACACACACACACGCACACGGACACGCGCACATACACGGACCAAGATGGATGCTGTTGCTATGGAACATATCTCTCAGGATGCTCATGAAGTTCAGTAGAACAGAAAGTCCTCCAAACAGGTGTGGATAGACCTGAATACAAACAGCAAAACGTTCTGGAGCCATGTGTCCACAGTAAGGGTTTCAGCAAGCAACCCCAGACAGGATGAGGAGGACTAAGGAGAGCTTGTAATATAACTGTATTGGCAGGGGTAGCTTTTAACTGTAGTTACATCAGGCAGGGCTGGTGGGCCGATGGAGCCAGTTACGTGATGAATCCATTGGCCACCACTGGCTGATGTGGTGGGAAACGGCCCAGACATCCTCCTGCTAGGACTGGTTTCTGTTGTCTAACGCCTTTCTTGTGCCCCACTCTCAATGCATCCTCTCTTCTTCCTTCCCCTTCCCCTTCCCCCGTCTCTCTCTCTCTCTCTCTCTCTCCTTCTCTCTCTCTCTCTCTCTCCCTCTCCCTCCCCCCCCTCTCTCTCTCTCTCTCTCTCTCTCCCTCTCCCTCCCTCTCTCTCTCCCTCTCCCTCTCCCTCTCCCTCTCTCTCTCTCTCTCTCTCTCTCTCTCTCTCTCTCTCTCTCTCTCTCTCTCTCTCTCTCTCTCTCTCTCTCTCTCTCTCTCTCTCTCTCTCTCTCCCTCTCCCTCTCTCTCCAGGGTTTGACTGGAGTCTCCATTTTAAATGGGAGCAGATCCCCATCGAACAGAAGATGGCGAGGAGCGACCCGACACAGCCAATCAGGTCGCTGGGTTCTCCCGTCCAGTCCTCCACCTTCACTAGTTGTTACAGCCGCTCTATCGGTGGTTCATCGCACTTCATTGAAGAGAGGCACAAATGGAAAACAACAAAACGACAGAGAACATGTCTGTATAGTAAGAGTAGTAGAAATGTAGATTTGAAAACATAATCAACAGTAGAAAAATAAATGACAATGCTGCTATGTTTTGATAGAGACTTGGGTTCAAAGTTCAAAGGCTTGAGTTGAAAGGCTTTACCTTTTACCTTTTCTTTGTTCTTGTATGTATTTGTAGGCCTTCATGGATGGGACAGTGGGTTGAAAGTGGGCGGGACTGACATGTAGCATAGGAGTCGCTCTCTGCATCATTTCATGCCATAAGCTATTCTGTGAGGGCTTCTCATATGCTTAGCCTGATCCAAAAGCAGCAACGGTTCCGTTAGCTTTACATTTGAGAAGATATACTTTTCTCTGTGGTTAGCGGGTGGAGCCAGCGAGCCTCCACCCGCTAACCTTTCTACCACGTGGTGACGGAGGCGTGTTCTGTTCTGTCTCCCCGGACCCCAGGACCCCCGTCATCGCCGGGGGGATCTTCGTCATGGAGAAGAACTGGTTCAACCACCTGGGCCAGTACGACACCCACATGGACATCTGGGGGGGGGAGAACTTTGGTGAGCTCACCCCCACCCCCTCCACCCATTCAGAGCTCCGGCTCCCTGGTGGATGAAGAGCCAATCAGACATCACCGCGTCATCTGAAGCACAGGTCCAACGCGAAGCCAACACATACACGAGAAGAAAGCTCATCTTCAAGGGAGTTCAGAAGGACCTTTTTGTTGTGCTGGAAGCCATGCTCTCATTTGTCACGTTCAACATTTCCGCCGGGAAATGCAGACATTGGCCAATGTTAAGTGCAAGTGGGTTAAAATGAACATCCTGCACATTCCATAAACATACATAGAATTGAAATGACTTTTAAGTACAAAGGTCGACAACATGCTAGTAGTGAGGAATCAGCTGTTGCTGCAGCCAAGGCCCGGGAATCTGTGGACAACTCCTAAAACATCACGTTCAATACTACATAAAGGAGTTTGTCAAGGAGAAATATTCCACTCGTTCTCCCATCCTCTCCGGCAGCAGGGTTGTGCTCCTCATGATTCAGGGTTTAATACCCTGGCAGAGACCCAGAGCCCTGCTGGGATCATTTCACACACCAGACCTCAGGTTACAGGGTACAGGGAGGATTTATGAATCATACCCGGGATTTACTGCCTATATGACATGATTCATAGATGACATCCTGATTTGCTGTCTCTAGAACATGATTTACAGTTTATATCCCCGTTTAACTGTTTATAGACCTTATCTAATCTACAGATGGCGTTTAAAGTGTATAGCTCTGGTTTGCAGTCCCATCGTCATGATTCATTCCCATGACTCCCAGTCCACAGTGAGACTGGGATCCCCGGACTCTGCGTGAAGCTTACATTTAGGGTGGTGTGTTCTCCGTCTCCAGAGCTCTCCTTCAGGGTGTGGATGTGCGGGGGCAGTCTGGAGATCCTGCCCTGCAGCAGGGTGGGCCACGTCTTCAGGAAGAGACACCCCTACGACTTCCCAGAAGGCAACGCTCTCACCTACATCAAGTGAGTGCCAGAGAGCGCTGGGGGAAAACAAAATGGCGGCGCACAGCCGCTGCTCGCTGTGCGCTGTAACTGCTGGACGACTGACGCTACACGCTCCATAAAGGCCTGTCGGCCTACCTCTTCTGTCCGTCTGTCGGTCTGTCTGTCTGTCCACCTGCGTTTCTACCTGTCTATCCATCTGCCTGTCTGTCTAACTGTCTGTCTACCGTTCTACCTTTTTGTCTCTATCTACCTATCTATCTGTCTCCCTGTCTGTCTGTCTGTCTGTCTGTCTGTCTGTCTGTCTGTCTGTCTGTCTGTCTGTCTGTCTGTCTGTCTGTCTACCTGCCTGTCTGCCTGTCTGCCATCTGTTGGTCTACCTGTCTGTCTACCTATCTATCTATCTACCTGTCTCTCCATCTACCCGTCTGTCTACCTTTCGACCTATTATTTGTCTATCTGTCTAACTATTCGTCTCCCTCTGTCTGTTTGTCTGTTTGTGTTTCTCTGTGTGTCTGTCTGTTCGCTGTCCGTCTGTGTGTCTACCTGCCTGTTGACCTGTCTGTCTGCGTGTCTACCTGCCTGTTGACCTGTCTGTCTGCGTGTCTACCTGCCTGTTGACCTGTCTGTCTGCGTGTCTACCTGCCTGTTGACCTGTCTGTCTGCGTGTCTACCTGCCTGTTGACCTGTCTGTCTGTGTGTCTACCTGCCTGTTGACCTGTCTGTCTGCGTGTCTACCTGCCTGTTGACCTGTCTGTCTGCGTGCAGGAACACGCGACGTGCGGCGGAGGTGTGGATGGATGAGTACAAGCAGTACTACTACTCCGCCCGGCCCTCCGCACAGGGCAAGGCCTTCGGCAGGTGAGCCCCGTCGTGACCCCAGGCCCCTAGACCCCCCCGGCCCCTAGACCCCCCCGGCCCCTAGACCCCCCCGGTCCCTAGACCCCCCCGGCCCCTAGACCCCCCCGGCCCCTAGACCCCCCCGGCCCCTAGACCCCCCCGGTCCCTAGACCCCCCCGGCCCCTAGACCCCCCCCGGCCCCTAGACCCCCCCGGTCCCTAGACCCCCCCGGCCCCCTAGACCCCCCCGGCCCCTAGACCCCCCCGGTCCCTAGACCCCCCCGGCCCCCTAGACCCCCCCGGCCCCTAGACCCCCCCGGCCCCTAGACCCCCCCGGCCCCTAGACCCCCCCGGCCCCTAGACCCCCCTGGTCCCTAGACCCCCCCGGCCCCTAGACCCCCCCGGCCCCTAGACCCCCCTGGCCCCTAGACCCCCCCGGTCCCTAGACCCCCCTGGTCCCTAGACCCCCCCGGCCCCTAGACCCCCCTGGTCCCTAGACCCCCCCGGCCCCTAGACCCCCCCGGCCCCTAGACCCCAGACAATAGCCGATGGTTTCCGAGATTGGGGGTTACATAACTTACATTAGGACGCCTATCAGGCAAGGGGGAATTGAACCCAGAACATAGCTGCTATCCTGTGCCCCAAGACTTGGTACAATACGGTAGAGTCTTAGAGTAGTAACCGTAATAATAGTAATAGGGCTTGTTCATCAGAATGCATCATTTGTTGTTGTACAAGCCCTACAGTATAACAGGAAGGAATAATGCTGGATCTCCTTTGAGGGTTCTAGTCCACAGCCACACCCAAATATAATATGCTTCATCTTCAATGCTGTAAGGACATCTTAGCTCATTTTCTCACTCTCGTTCGCCCACTGGTTTGCATGTGAATGACTTTAGAGTCAAAGTTTCAAACGATGCACAGATGTTCAGAGCCGTTGTTTACCGTAACCGTCACTTCAGGGGATTGTTCAGAGCCATCGTTTCAAGGTGGTACGTATTATTTTGTGTGATACTCAATGCTACAGTATCAGATTGCGTTTTGAATACCATAGACTAGAAGGTCGGGGAAGTTCCATCTCCCAGCACCAGCTTCAACACGGGAAGACTTTCTTTGTACTAATTCATTATACATGGTCAGATAGTTGTCAAAGAGCCAGGTCCTCCAGGATTTGATACATTCCTGGAGTTATACTTTTGGCCGTGTCTGTTTTCCGATATAAATCATAAATCCATCATCATCCTAAAAAATAGGAGCCTATTGTTTGTTTTTATTGTAGCCATACTAAAATGTGGTCAGGATCATAAAATGAAATGTTCAATGCTGTTTTGTATTTTGTCCTGTTCTACTGCCTTCGACTCTGGTTTTATGTATTTTGTTATGTATATTTCTCTAGCGCTGTGTAATCATGTGAACTCTATTAGAGTACACATGTGAACTCTATTTGAGTACACATCAAGTGTTTTGTTGTTTTCCATGCACTACTTGTAATGTAGTGCATGGAGCGCTATGCCAATCAAGTTTGATTGATTGATTGACAGAGCACACATGTAAGAGATCTAGAATGAAAACCTCTCACCTAAATGACACATCTAAACACAGATGTCTCTAGAGAAACATAGATATTTACCCTTTATCAGTGGTTCTCAAACTATTTTTACTTATGTACCCCCTCAAAGATATTGTTTCAGCCAAGTAACCCTTAACCAACACAAAACATTTTGGGGTAGGGAAAAAATTCAATGTGTTTTACACGTCATTCCTTTTTGATGATCTGAAGTCAGGACCGATAGATTTCTGTTTTAGCTACATTTTTTGCAGATTCTGCTTCTCACTCCTTTTAAGAGTACGCCCTGCTAACCATTAATACTTTTGGGGTACATGTACCCCCTTTCGAAAATCCATGCTCGATATGATTAAGTGTCTCTGCATCGCAATGCAATGGCAGCTCTCTGATGCTACGGGGGCTCGAACCGGCGTCCCCACGATTGGGAGGCCAACATTCTCACCCCTCAGCCAAACGCCTGTAGGCCACCGCTCTCTCCGTTCCACTAACACTGCTCGTCTGCTCTCGCCCAGCATCGCAGAGCGCATGGCGCTGCGGAGGAAACTCAACTGCAAGCCGTTTCGCTGGTACATGGAGAACGTTTACCCAGAACTCAGGTGAGAACACACACGCACACACACGCACTGGCACACGCACGCACGCACGCACACACACACACACACACACGCACACGCACACGCGCACGCACACACACACACACACACACACACACACACACACACACACATGCACGTACGTACGTACTTACAGTATAAGTCAGCCGTCTCCCTCGGCCCCCATTGCACATCAGGCGACTCCAAGTGGAAAGAGCCTTTCAGAAGGTCGAGGAAAAACTCCCCTGAAAACCCTGTTTAGCAGTCAGGGCGGGGGGGGGGGGGGGGGGGTGAAACCAGCATCCTTGAGAAGGAGCTCAAGCAGGCGGGTCAGTCGGTGGGCAGCTGTGGGGGAGCAGGGGGGGACACAGACCCTGGTGTGTCTGCAGACGGACCTCCATCAGAAGCTGCTCCAGCAGGAGGTCCAGCCAGACGCTGCTGCTTGTCCACCTAACGAGCCCGGCGTGTGCGGGATTAGGCGTGTGCGTGAGGGGATCTTTAGGGGTGATTAGTGTGTGTGTGTGTGTTTCCCAGGCTAAGCCCTGCCTGTATCCACACACATAATAGAAATCATCTGTACGGTTTTCTGCAGCTTGTGTGTATATGTGTGTATGTGTGTGTGTGTGTGTGTGTGTGTGTGTATATACTGTGGCTGCTGCTGTTGTCGTGGCAGTATTTTGTGTTGCATGGCAACACTATCTGAATCCTCCGCAAAGAGATGATGAGGGGGGACTGAGGGGAGGACTTAGAAAGTGATGAAGAGAAATAAAAAGACAGATATGGAAAGAAATAGAGCCAGAATATTGATAGAGATAGATACAATGAGAGAGCGACAAAGAGGGACCGGGAGAGATAAAGAAGGAATGAAAGGCTAGACAGGAGAGTGTGAGATGGAAAGATTAGCAGATATGGAGAGAGAAAGAAGGGATGAAAGGCGAGAGAGGGAGTGAGAGAGAGTTGCTAGGAAGAGATAGAGAGAAACAGAGAGATTGAGAGGGGGAGGAAAGGAGAGAGAGAAAGAGAGAGGGGGGAAGGGGGAGATAAAGATAAAGAGAGAGAGATGGGGAGGAAAAGAGAGTAGGGGAGAAAGCAAGAGGGGGAGGACGAGAAAGAGAGAGAGAGCGGGGGAGGCAGAGCGAGGTATATGCTCAGAGAGACGATGATAAAAGAGAAATTGATCAACGGGTGATTTGGGTCCATCTGTTCCACATGCTGGGTTCTGAATCGTCCCATTGTCCTGCTCTCTTTCCCCCTGGGTCCTGGATCAGGATCCCAGAGCAGGAGGCGGTCTCCAGCCTACTGAAGCAGGGGGACCAGTGCCTAGAGACCCGCGGAGCCGAGGGCCTGGTCCTGGCCGAGTGCAGGGGCCACGGGGCCAACCGGCCCCAGTCTCAGGTACACAGCCACGCCCTCACTGAACGCACACACACTGGTCGTCTGCAACCATAATGAGTCATATTTATGTTGCACTCATTTATCACAGTCTGTTTACCCAGCCCTACCAGTTGTGATGTCACAGTCGTGTTTCAGTCTGTACACCCAGCCCTACCAGTTGTGATGTCACAGTCGTGTTTCAGTCTGTACACCCAGCCCTACCAGTTGTGATGTCACAGTCGTGTTTCAGTCTGTACACCCAGCCCTACCAGTTGTGATGTCACAGTCGTGTTTCAGTCTGTACACCCAGCCCCCAGCCCTGCATTAAGACACAGCCTTTGATCCTCCCAGAGCGAGAAGTGTAACATGCAGCACCCACGCCTCTGATGTGACCAGGCCATTGCATCCGATTACATCAGTCAGGACCACAGAGTTTATATTGTACACGGTCCAGCTGGGTCCTCTCTAAGATGACCCTTCCACACACACACACACACACACACACACACACTCCCATCTTGGGGCGTATTTCTCCCATTAGCTTGAGGAAGAGGAGTCAGAGTGGTGTGGAATGTAGACGCGCTACTAGATGTATCTCACAGGAGTGTTGCCTCCCAGAGCCAGCTGTGGCTCTGGGAGGCTAGCTGGCCCGGACCCAGACAACAGCGTCTGTAGGACTATCAGGTTCACAGTAAGACTTGGAAGAGAAGCCGTATGCATATTTGGTTGACAACGTCCATATCCAGGACAATGTCGTTTGTGTTCAGGGTGACAAAGGGGTTCTGATTTGGGTGAAACTTGTGGTTTTCTGGTTCTCTCCTGTAGAAATGGGAGCTGGTGGAGCCGTTCCTAAGACAGCAGGACCTCTGCCTGGCCATCTCAGCCTTCACCGCAGGGTCAAAGGTCAAGATGGAGCCCTGCAGCACAAAGGAACCCAGACAGGTAAACGTTAAAACGACAAGATAATTTATATACAGTACAGCCAGAACTTACCGATACATACTACTATTACAGTATACTGCTTATACAAACTACAATGTTTTATTCATTAATGTCTTTCTTATTTTGCTGCTGGAAAACTTGAACTTTCTGCTGGATGAATGTAGTGTTAATACATCAATCTTTAGATGTACATACTACTGAGACATAATACCGATCGTTTCAGGCAAGGAGAAAACAGAAAGACCAGACTCAGAGAAATAGGTTATTATGGTCTGTCATACACCACTTCACTTCATTTACACGTGATGAAAAAAGATTTATAAGCCATCTTAACTGTTCATGACACCAGGCCCAGAGTGCCATTCATCATGTTCCTGACGTTTATCAGTCGGCTCCTGAAAGCATGTGTGTGTGTGTGTGTGTGTGTGTTTCCTATTATATTTAACGGTGCAGAGTTCAATTTGTAGCACAAGGTTCTTTCAAATGGGCTACAGAGCCTTCACACAGCACACTCGTTCTGTTTGTTTAGATCATCCGTTTGTCATCAACTGGCTTTTTCACACTACACTGAATCTCTTCAGGACGCTGAGAGAGTGACCCTACCAAGAAACCCTGAGAGAATGAATATTCCCAGAAACGATTAGAGGGAATATTTCCAGAAACGATGAGAGGGTGAATATTCCCAGATACAATTTAGAGTGAACATTTTCAGAAACGGAATCCTTCCAGAAACCATAAAAGGATGAATATCTCAAGGGAGTGAATCTCTTCATAATCAATGAGTGAGAGCATGAATCACTCCAGAAGCAAGCGAGAGTGATGTCTCCTGCCATACACATGCTTCTCCGCAGGATCCACTCAGAGATCACATGGTGGTAAATAAATCCGTGGTTGAGAGAGGCTTCTGTACTGCATCCCAGTGGTGTAGACCCCAGTGTGTTTGTACATGTGTGAGTGTGTTTTTTAAAAAATTTAATAGGCCAGTAAAACAAGGGCTCCCAGGTGTGCTGTTCCACCCGCTAGCGCACGAAACACAAAGCGACCGCAGGTCCGATCCCCACCTCCGAACCCACTTTCCTGTCATTCTTCACCATCCAGCCCATAAAGGAACAAAAGCCCCTAGCAAAATACATTTGCAATACATTACACATATATCAAAAAACGACTTTAAACAAGAACTCCCACCTCCCGGCCCAGCTGGAGGGCTCCCAATCCCTTGGCTCAAGGGCTGAGTGGTGACCGGGAGAGGCGGGGTGCTGGTAACGGGGACCATGTGTTGGGGGGGGGGGGGGGGGGGGGGGAGTGTGTGGGAGCCAGGCCGCTCCTCTCTCCTCCCCACAGACCATGCTCCATCCTCCCTTAGCTCAGCTGCTGCCCCGCCCTCTGACAGACCATCCATCCACTCTGCTGAGGGAGCAACGCCCGGGCCTCTTCCAGGCTCAGATCCTCCGGGGGGGGGGGGGGGGAAATATTGTAATGCAGGGGTAACCTGGGGGGTGCGGCCCATCCCAACCACACACTCCGATAAACGAGCAATATAAAAAAACGAGCGGAAACAAGTCGTACAATGTTAAAACATACACACACGTTTTGCTTGCGTCTGTTTCTGTTTACCGTTTCATTGTACATTTTATAGTTTTTAGTCAAATGACTCACTGAAGCACACACACACACACACACACACACACACACACACAGTGTTTTGAAGATAAGGATGAACACGCTCTGAGGAACCTGGTGAAACGCTCACAGACCCGGGTGCGTCTGGTTCGCGTCTCCCCTCATCCCACCGTTGAGCAGCCCCGGGTCTAAGACCCTCGTCTTCCTCGCTAATCCCGCTCATTCCTCTCGGAATCTCGTCTCTCTCTGGGAGGTTCGGCGGCGTAATCCCAGCTCAGACGGAGGCGACGGAGGCGTCCCTGAACCCTGAGGAGGTTTATTAGACTCACAATCGCTTCATCTACCAGACTTAGCTCTTCACTTGTACTTTCCACTGAAACCAGCTGCTTTCAACTCCCGCTAATAACACGAGATCAGGAGTGGGCAGTAGCACTGCTTTCTGGTCAAATCCGCGCTTTGTGCTAATTACAGATAACGATGACAATGTCATTTACTAAGATTATCGCAATTGCGTTTAAATGTATGATAATGTATACCTACATTAGCATGAAATGTAGTTTAAAAACATTTTCTTATAAAGTCATAGTCCGTCCCGCGGTTTAGATATATAACTGACAGCTTGGCTGTCAGTTACTCCGTACCTTTCAACATGAACATTGGAATAATTACCAAATGAATTAATAAGTGCATTTATGAAAGGAATGCTGCACACTGATGGCTTTTTTTCTTCAATGTGTAATTACCCGAAAATATGTATTTCTTTCATATTTTCAGGTCCTAACCTGCAACTGGCTCTCCATACTCTCTATGACATGAATTCATATAAATAATATTGAATACTACCTTCTTGTACTATTTCAGTTGTTATGGAGGAATGGGGGCCCCTAGCCCAAGGGTTCTGGGTTTTAATCCCACAGTATACCTTTAGGCATTATTGAGCAAGACACCCTAACCCTCACCTGCTTCTTAATGCCATGTATCCAAGCTTTTTTTTTACTGTAAGTCTCTTTAGGTAAAAGCATTTGCGAAAGGTCTTAAAAGTAAATAGTAGAAATCGGAATGAGCTCCCATGCGATGAAGTGCTGTCACTTTGACTTCATCTTTAGGGATGATTTAGACTCTTCATTGCAGCTCTGTGGCCCCCTGCTGGTGGGCTGGAGGTCTGCTGTGTCTTTATGGAGAACAGCTGTAACTGCATCGATATCTCTTCATGGATCTGAAGCCATTCACATGTAACAACCCCATCAGCGTCCCATCAAACGGTTCCCTTTTAAGGGCTGTTCTGCTCTGCAATTTGGGTCCATAACCATGTGTACTGCTTTCCACTCCAAATCACACTCACAAAAAATATAACGAAATCTCCATTTTAGGAGTATTTCTGTGATTGCTGTGATCCAGCTCTGACTCAGACCTTCGATACAGCCAAATGAAAACCAACAGGAACCATACCAGCCTGGGAGATAGTTTCGAGGCTAGGGGGGTTTGACTCCCAGCAGAAAGGTTATTGGTTTGAACCCCAATGTCCTCTTCCTAACCTGTAGGTGTCCTTGAGCAAGATTTCTTAACCCTTCCTTGCTCTCCTGAGTGACATGCACCCAAACAACTCAGTGAAAGTGCAATGCGGGTGTCACAGCAGAAAGTACAGGATAGTAAAGTTTTTCAAATAAAAACAAAACGAAAAAAAAGAATCAACAGAAAACATGTCTATTGACACAATGAGAGCAGTAAGTACTAAGTGGTTAGTTAACTGAAAAGTCTATCTCTTCATTCTACCACCCCCCCCCCCCCCCCCCCCCCCCCCCCCCCCTCCCTGCAGCGGTGGCGTCCCAAGGGCCCGGCGCTGCAGCACATGGTCAGTGGTCTCTGCTTGGATAGCCAGACCCCCACCGGACCCCCCGCCATCACCCAGTGTCGCCCCCAGGTTGCCAGCCAGTCCTGGGTGCCGCAGCTCATCACCTGAGCCAGGGGGCAGAGCCAGGAGCATGGGGGGAGGGAGGGAGAGATGGATGGATGGATTGAGAAGATGGAGGGTGGGAGAGGATCCTGGCCCTGACAACTACCAGGATAAAACCAGCTGGATGTTGCTTCATGGAGGGGTGGAAGGAGCGGGAGACGGTGAACTGTACGGGTGGAGCTGGGCGGGTACTGGGCACTTCCTGTCCCTCTGACAGGAAGTGCCCGGTGAGTAGACCCTCGGAGGACAATGTTTTTATTTTCTGTACACTTACAGCGCTTCAGCCAATTAGAATGCTGTGGCTACTCTAGATATTCTCTTAACGCTTTTCACTGAAAACTCTTGCACATTCTCACTTTTTATTTTATTTTTCGTTTCTTTAACTCCCTCTGTTCATCACGTCCCATCAAAAATGGACCTGGGGGAGAATCTCGACAACAAACGACCTGAAGTTTCATGTTGTGCTGGAGACGGTGTGGACGTGTGTGCGCCTGTAATGTGATGGCCTCGTCTTGTAGCCTAGCATTCGCAACTAGGCTAGCTCTAGCTTAGCATCCACAACTATGCTAACTTTAGCCTAGCATCCACAACTATGCTAGCTTTAGCCTAGCATCCACAACCATGCTAGCTTTAGCCTAGCATCCGCAAAAATGCTAGCTTTAGCCAAGCATGCGCATCATGCTAGCTTCAGCGAGAGGTATTTAAGGACTCCATGAAACCAGCTTCACAGCTGAAACTTGAGCTTTTAGTTTTCTTAAATGCAGTCTTGAAACTACCATGCAAGGCGTTGTCAGGAGCATTCATTATTTATTGTTTTGCATGGTCAGACCTAAAGAATGTTTTCTTTACGCTTCCTCCTCCAGTTTCTCTAGTTTGATGTAAATAATTGGGCTGGATATCAGCTTGGTTTTATGTGAAGTCATCCATGTTGTTCGATAAAATAAAAATGTGCAAGCACAAAAAAAATCTTGGTCTGATTTTCCAACTAAAATGTGAAATTGTGCATTTGGATTACAACATTGTTTTGGAGAATATTCAATTTGTTCAAATTGTTTTTGAGATTGCCTTTTTCTGACTTAGTATTTAGTGCTTAAGTGCACTTGTTTCATCACCCTAAAACACATTCGATGACGTGTGCGGAATCCGTTTCTATATCCTTTAAGACCGCCTTTCTGTTGCGTGTTTAACATTTTAGGATTCCAAAAACGTTTCTTTCCCTAATGCCGTTTGGAAGAGCAAACTGGTTGGTCCTAGCGCCACCTGTCGTACTTTACAAGTCAACACATGAAATAACGTGTGCCAGTCTTTCTTCTGCAAACCATATCATGCAAACGTTGACTAATGTGAAACAATATATACACAGCAAAAAAAATCACAAAAAACAGGCAGTTACCAAAAATGCATTGGCTCAATAGCCTGTATAAAATGCTTGGCTCTTTGAAAATGCGTCATGTTGTTGACGTACCCACAGTGGCCACCAGGGGGCTGCTTGACACTACAAACTGCCGAGCGCCGGTTAGAAGCGATTTATGGCGGTTACTTGACCTTGACAGGTTGATGGATTAATTATTGTTGTGGAGGTAAGGAGATAGATGGAATATATATCAACACTAAAACAGGCTTGACAACTCTGCCACAAGCACGTTTGTTCCTCCTTACATTTTGCCACCGTTTGGGGTTGCAGAACGCGGAGCAGCGTTTGGCCCACCGGAGTTTCATCCCGAGTCGAAGCTATGCGAGGAATGCGGGATAATGCTGATAAACTAGTGGCCTGATCAGGGGCCGGGTTTTCATTACGAGCTCAGTGGCTCGGAGCTTGATTTATGCGCTCGACGAATGACCTGACTCGCGGTTGGAGGAAGGGTATTACTTGTTCTCACTGTACACTTAGAGGCATACACTGGGGAAGAATCGTTTCCAGGAACACGTAGTAACGAAGCGTCCTAACAAAGCACCCTTCGTGTGACTGTCACTTAATTGGTGGGGATTGACCACGATCACTGGTGATCTCAATTTTAAATCAATTAAAGAAATAGTACAAATAAAAATAACAAATTCATCAATCATAATCAATGTCACAGGTTGTCTTCAATCAAGAAGGTACAACCTCAAATCAATATCTGAAGTCGTTCATCATGACTGAGAATACAACTTTTACTGCACTATTCGCCTTAGTGCATTCGTGCACTCGTGAGTTTGCTGCAGAATACCTCCGCAACCGATCCAACCCAACCCCACGCCAGAAGGGTGCAAGTGTGTGCGCGCCGATTTATAAATAATTCCTCTACATCCAGCTGAAACTGCACTTGATTCTCGGATACTATTGTCAATCGATCGCCTTGACTTCGCCCTCATCGTCCAATGAGTGCGCACAGGGGGCGGTCCGTTGCTACGGGCGAAGTTTGGTTGAACCCGAGAGTAGCAGCCCTTCAGCGGCAGTAAGGTGTAGCGACTGGACTGGGTGGTGGTGCTGCTGCGAGGCTGTGCCCGACAACACACTTTTTTTTTTGTTTTGGTGGAATTTGAATTCTTTTTGCTTGACGGTTTTGGAAGACATTGGTGACGACAGCGTCGACGCGACACCGTGTGGATCGGCCCGCTGATCACAGGTAGGTGAAAACGGCCGCCGCGCGGTTTGGGAAGACGTTAGTTTTAGCACGCGAGGCTACGCGACATTAGCTATGTTTTGGACGCAGTTCAGAGTCCTCCTCCGCACGGAGCTAACGTTAGCCTCTCCGCTAGCCTCAGTGTTGCCTACTGTGGATCCTTGTCCAGGTGCCAGGGGGCTTCGCGTTGAGCACACGGCAACGCCAATAAAACGCTGACTGCGGACGACACCCACCGCGTTCACCGGGCTTTCTGAGCGTACCGCCCGGCGTGGCAGTGCGGAGATGTGGGGTGAAGCCATCCTGGGCAGGTGAAAGAGAAGGGCTGCTGCTAAGTCGTGAGCTAGCTCGTTAACTAGCCGACATGCCTACTACCCACTGCTGTCACTGCCCCTGACGAGGGACATTCGGGACCCAAATCGTTCAGGTTCAACAGTCCCAGTCAGGCAGTGGTTTGGATGGCTCTCCTAGAAGTTCCACCTTAACGCACCCCGCTGAACGTATGTCGTGTCAATTGGCTGTATGTTATTATAATTAACCCAACACATGCTGTCACACTTTACCCGACTTAGTAGTAGAATCACAATCAGAAGCCTTCCCACCCAAGTAATTAACTTTACACACCCCTTTTTAGGCGATAGTGGTCGGCTTTCTTACTAGTTCCGCCTAACACTGCTGCATTTCGCGTTCATTAGAGATTACGAAAAAAGTTGTTCCAGCTGAACCAGGAACCACCCGAGTCACTGAAACACAGTGATCAATACGTGTGGAATGGAGATGTCATGGTTGTCCGATGCCCACGTCTCACTGTCTGCATTGTTGGTCTCTTTTATATGTGGTTGCGTAGCGATATAACATAATAGTTACTATCACGTCAAAGTCGCTTACGCGAGTGTTGGCCCGACTATGTGTTGTCTGTCGTAACTGTCAAACGGGCCACTAAGCTAAACTTGTCGGTTGGTCACATTTTATAAATGATCTTCGCAGCGATGCAGTCTTTGCATAGGCTTGCAACATTTCATCACGCAATGTGATCAATCGTGTGGTGGGATCGAGGCTAAAGGACAAAAGGACGTCATTCATGTGGTAAACCATGGCTCTGTAGCCCCTCATGTCTCAGGAACAGCTCTGGCGATGTTGCAAGATATTTGTGTATCAGCCCTGGACTCAAACTGACCGGTCTCTTGACAGTAGCACAGATAGTCTGCTGACTCATGCTTTAGGAAGCTCCTTCCAGTCCATCTGGGCCCTGCTTGGCCGGCACTCTGCCCCTTGTTGTGTAACAGAACCAACGTGTCCCGTCCAAGTCCTGGCTGGCCACGGTTGTGAGGTCCTGTTGGTTTAACGTGGGGAGAGGCAGAAGCTGTGGTGAAAATGCAAAGTAGTGATGATAATAATACATTCTCTCTCGGTTCTCTGTCTGTCTCTCTGTCTCTGTCTCTCTTTCTCCCTCCCTCCCTCCCTCCCTCCCTCCCTCCCTCGATATATCTATAGACACTTTGCAGTGAATGCAATACAACAGTAAAAACAGAAACCTCAAATTGAAACATTTAAAAGCATACAGATGAAGTAGCGGACAGAGAGGTGAGGAGGGTGAGACATTAAAAGCAGTTTTTAAAAAGCTTAAAAACGTATAGGTATCTATAAGTAGTACAGCTAGATACCTGTTTTTGTGCGTGAAGCGTACCTTTGCTCTCTCAGTATCTCACCTCTACACTAGAAAATAATCCCGTGGGTGCGGGCGCTTACCACATTATAACCAGTTGCTACAGAATCAGATAACCTATGTACCATGACTGTATTCAGAAGGTGTTGCGTGGTGTTTCTTAACTAACTCGACCTCCCCTTGTGTTTTAATCACTGACGTGTAATTGGTTTTGTGGTCGACACCAGTTCATAAGAATCCCGCTGTTTTACTACTCTACTCTGTTTCATCTCTTGTGTTTGCCAGCTGCTGGTCCTTCTTTAAATCATGGTGTATAAATATTGTCCTTTTTGTTTGCTGTGCCTGTAAACTGACCACCGCGGTGCACATATAAACCCAATGGACGCAATAGATGAGAAGGAACAGACACAATGGGCTGCAGCTTTCAATCAAAACACGTAGGGAAGATCAACACTGGCTGCAGCTTACATTGTGTACCGTTTGCCATGGCAACTACACACTGTACGAGTGGAAACCATCATCATTCGAGGCCACATTGCAATCAAGGTGTCCGCATCACCGGGAGGGAGGGAGAGAGGGAGAGAGGGAGAGAGGGAGAGAGGGAGAGGGAGAGAGGGAGAGAGGGAGAGGGAGGGGGAGAGGGGGAGAGGGAGAGAGAGAGAGAGAGAGAGAGAGAGAGAGAGAGAGAGATTTTTTTTTCCTAGACAAGTTAGAGCTCTCATTTGCCACTGACCCCGATTCAACATTAGAGGCCTAAAATAGACCCGACAGAAGCACAAGGCGGCCGTCTCAGGTTCTGTCTGTGTGGTGTACGTCTGCTCTGTGTGTGTTGTTGTTGCTTTTCTTGTGTTTAGCAGTTTGTTATTTCTGGTCTGTTTGGTTAGTATCTTATCCCCCACAAAACCACTGACTCCCTGCTCTCGACCAGCGGTGTGCTAACACTGTAAAAACACAGACAGCTGCCGTAGGAAGTAGACCGGCTGCAAAGTGGTTTCTTCTAATCGGATCCATCTCTATTATCATTGTTCTTATTAGCATGGGGAGCTTCTTTAGCCCTGTGTGCCCCATACCCCCTGGGTTCTCTGTGGCTGTGTGGCGTCTCGTTCATTTCAACGCTTTGAACTCAAAGAGTGTCTTCCACCGTTTCCATCCCAGGGACCTTATCAACAGTCCTAATGAGGTCCACCGGGCTTTGGGTCGCTCTTATTGTCCTGCTGTGTTCCGCCAGTGGATTAGGGGGCTGGGTGGTGGTGTGGGGTGCACCACTGTATGCAAGGAGTTGTCTTTCAGGTTTGCCTCTCTCGGCCTCTGGAGGGCTGTCTGTGTGGGTCTCACAGGCTCCCATTGTCTCAGGAGGCTGGCCACGGGCCTCCTCCTCCTCCTCCTGTACTGATACCTGAGTCTCCTGGGCTCATGTTTTATTCAGCCCTCTGATCTCTGCTCAACTCAGTTCAGGGACCCAGGCTGGATAACCTGAGCCAGTTAGTCCAGGTCAACAAGCGTAGTCCAGTCGCCCAGGCTGGATAACCTGATCCAGTTAGTCCAGGTCAACAAGCGTAGTCCAGTCGCCCAGGCTGGTTAACCTAGACTATCCAACCCAGGCTAGTTAACACATGCTAGTCTGCCCCTCGTGGGCTCCAACATCAACACCGGTACTCTCTTCTATTACACATTAGTGAGCGTGATGGTTCCCCTTTTCACCAAGGCCAGGTCGACCATACGTTCAGTGGCCTGTCCGGTTAACCCAGGCCACTTTCACACCCCTGGAGTTCTGTCTAAGTGTGTTTGGGTCCGAGTCGGCGCTGCGACATAGCGACATGTTAAGCAGATTGAAGCTTCTGCACTCCAGTAGATGTTTACATAAGAAAAGAGATGCAACAGGATCTACTCTTTGCTTTAGCTGCTAAGATATGTCAGCTTCGGGCATTACTGAACTGTATTTGTTGAGGCTCCAAGGAGTTGCCTAGTTAGTAATTCAGTGATTGATTAATTACTGTATGCTAAGGCCATACGAGACAACTTGGTCTGAAATAGTTGTGGCTAAGAGTCAAAGTCAATCTGAGAGACATGCAGCATTAAACCATCCCGTATTGTACATATCCTCAATTAGATTGTTTCGCAAGGTTTAAGTTCTACCATCTATTTGAGTTATGGTCTCTAGTGGTGCCAGCGAGCCCCCCCCCCTACACACCACCTCCATGAGCCCTTCCTGGAACACCCACCACTCTCCTCCACCCCCTGGTGTGTGTGTGTGTGTGTGTGTGTGTGTGTGTGTGTGTGTGTGTGTGTGTGTGTGTGTGTGTGTGTGTGTGTGTGTGTGTGTGTGTGTGTGTGTGTGTGTGTGTGTGTGTGTGTGTGTGTGTGTGTGTGTGTGTGTGTGTGTTCTTATTTCCTCCCTGTCATGTCAACGCCGGGCATCCACCCCCCCCCCCGCACCCATGGAGGATCCCTCCCTCCTCTCTCTTTGAACCCTGCCGTGGAGATGATTGCCGTGGCGGTGCCTCCATGTTGCCCTCTCACTGGCTGGCTCCTGTTCCCTGGTAACGGGCCGACGTTGCTTGGCGACCTGATGATGGAAGCGCTATGACCCAATGGCAACACGCACCAATCAGAGGGTCCCCCTCCCATACCGCCCCCCCGACCCATCCCTCACCCTAAAGAGTACCGTCCCATCGCCCTGCCACCCTACCGCTATTCAGCAGATGCTGCTATCCAAGGCAGCGTACGGTGCCTGCAGATGCAGGTCCTTACGGAGCAGGTAGGGGTGAGGCCTGGGGCCTGGGGCAGCTGGCTGTAGCAGGCCTACGGATAGAGGCCCGGGACATTGGGGGTCAGACCCAGTACCGTCTTAGCCGCCAGTCGTACACCCCTAGGCACTGCTCTGCCCTGCCCGCGTGCGCTATGCAGCTTTAACGAGGGGGGGGGGGGGGGGGGGGGGGGGTGATGCATGATGTTCATTTGCATATCGGTTATTTAATAATGAGCCCGCGGCCGGGCCCTCCTATCATGCTATTGGTTCTCAGTGATGGGGCGGTTCCGGTTCTACACTGCTGCCCACATTGATATTCCCAGTGACCTCCGGAGGACGGTGCTAGATGACACCGGCGTGAGGTCTATGTCACTAAAACTTTAATGAAGCTATATGACAATACTATTAAGAGATCACGTATTTGTGGTTTCAAACGTTGTGCCCTGAACCGGTATCTGGGTTAAAGACGTCCGGGAATCGGGCTTGGTGCAGCTCTGCGTTTCAGGGCCTTTCTGCTGCGTGATCTGGGTTTATTTCTTTCCCCTTCTTGGTTGTGCTGACTCATGCTTTAGGAAGCTCCTTCCAGTCCATCTGGGCCCTGCTTGGCCGGCACTCTGCCCCTTGTTGTGTAACAGAACCAACGTGTCCCGTCCAAGTCCTGGCTGGCCACGGTTGTGAGGTCCTGTTGGTTTAACGTGGGGAGAGGCAGAAGCTGTGCTGATAATGCAAAGTAGTGATGATAATAATACGTTCTCTCTCGGTTCTCTGTCTGTCTCTCTGTCTCTGTCTCTCTTTCTCCCTCCCTCCCTCCCTCCCTCCCTCCCTCCCTCCCTCGATATATCTATAGACACTTTGCAGTGAATGCAATACAACAGTAAAAACAGAAACCTCAAATTGAAACATTTAAAAGCATACAGATGAAGTAGCAGACAGAGAGGTGTGGAGGGTGAGACATTAAAAGCAGTTTTTAAAAAGCTGTGTTTCGAAGTGATTCAGAACCACAGAGAGACAGGGTTTCTGGGTCGGCGGGAACGAGGTGTTGTGGGGACTCTGGTAGAGCGAGGCCGACGCCATGCAGAAGAGAGAGGGACTCACACAGAGAGGTGTTGTGGGGACTCTGGTAGAGCGAGGCCGACGCCATGCAGAAGAGAGAGGGACTCACACAGAGAGGTGTTGTGGGGACTCTGGTAGAGCGAGGCCGACGCCATGCAGAAGAGAGAGGGACTCACACAGAGAGGTGTTGTGGGGACTCTGGTAGAGCGAGGCCGACGCCATGCAGAAGAGAGAGGGACTCACACAGAGAGGTGTTGTGGGGACTCTGGTAGAGCGAGGCCGACGCCATGCAGAAGAGAGAGGGAGCGATGGATCGACAGCGTAATCAATGAGGATCTCTCGTCACTCCACCAACAGAGGGAAAGGGTGTCAATTATTAATGAACTTTCTATCAGGTTTGGCCTTGAGCAGCCGTGCATCTTGGTTATTTCCTATCTTTCGGCGTCCATTTATTCACCGCTTTATCTATTTATTAACCTCTTAATCCATTTATTCAGTTATTCATCCCTTCGTCTATTTGTTGAGGATCTGTGTGGAGAGAGAGAGAGCGAGACGGGGTGTGTACAGAAGCAGAGCGAGAGGAATAGAGGGCGGGCGAGCCTTATAAGCTCTCTCGTTCTCACACTCGTTCTCTGGCTCCTGGCTATCCCACACTCCCCTCAGATAAGATGAAGTAAGGTACTAAGAATGTAGGAGCCTTTTCCTGCTGGATGAGGGGGAGGAGGTGGGGGAGGAGGATGGGGGAGAAGGTGGGAGTGGGAGCAGGTTTAGTTTGTCTTGCGTCAGCGTTGCCTTTGGCATTGCAGATCTGTCAGGTTGTGTGTCTGTGTGTGTTTATGTTGCCCGTTTGCAGTAGAGCGATAGGGAGACGCTTTTGGACGGGGGAGGCCGGAGAAAGAGCCAGGGTGCATGACCAGTGAGGGAGGCAATATGCCTGGTGTATGTTCACACCACAACACTCACACCCACACTTATCTAGCCAGCACCTGAGTCTCCGAGAGAGAGGGGGACAGGGAGAGGGAGACAGAAAGGGAGAGGGGGAGACAGAGACAGAAGGAGAGGGGGAGAGGGAGACAGACAGAAAGAGAGAGGGAGAGAGACATAGCGACAGGGAGAGGGGGAGAGGGCGAAAGAGACAGAAGGAGTAAGAAAGAGACAGAGGGATAGAGAGACTGAGGGAGGGAGACGGGGAGGCTATGAGAGGAAGACAGCGGGACTGAGAAAGAGACAGACAGAGGGAGTGAGGGGGAGACGGAGGGATGACATAGGTGGACGGAGGGAGTGAAGAGGGAACAAGACGGAGTGAGAAATGGAGACAGAGGGAGTGAAAGAGCCGGAGAGAGTGAAATAGGTACAGATAGATGGAGGGCTAAAGAAGTAATAGAGCGAGCAGAAGGGAGACATAGGGATAGAGAGACAGAGGGAGAGCTAAAGACAGAGGATTGATACACAGAGAGGGGAAAAACACAAGGAGATCAGGGGGAGATCCAAAGAGAGGGATGCAGTGAGAGAGAGGGCTTCAGTGCGTGAGTGTGTTGCTGAGTCGACAGGCCGTGGGAACAATGGCTTCCCTGTACTCCCTCTGGGTTTCCCTGAGTCGGGCCAGGAGCTCCATCTGGTCTGGGTCTGCTGCCTCCCTGCTAGCTGCTGGTCTGGGCTCTGCTGCCTCCCTGCTAGCTGCTGGTCTGGGCTCTGCTGCCTCCCTGCTAGCTGCTGGTCTGGGCTCTGCTGCCTCCCTGCTAGCTGCTGGTCTGGGGTGTGCTGCCTCCCTGCTAGCTGCTGGTCTGGGTGTGCTGCCTCCCTGCTAGCTGCTGGTCTGGGTGTGCTGCCTCCCTGCTAGCTGCTGGTCTGGGTGTGCTGCCTCCCTGCTAGCTGCTGGTCTGGGGTGTGCTGCCTCCCTGCTAGCTGCTGGTCTGGGTGTGCTGCCTCCCTGCTAGCTGCTGGTCTGGGTGTGCTGCCTCCCTGCTAGCTGCTGGTCTGGGTGTGCTGCCTCCCTGCTAGCTGCTGGTCTGGGTGTGCTGCCTCCCTGCTAGCTGCTGGTCTGGGTGTGCTGCCTCCCTGCTAGCTGCTGGTCTGGGTGTGCTGCCTCCCTGCTAGCTGCTGGTCTGGGTCTGGTGGCTCTGTTTTGTTGCTGGTGGTGACCAGGCCTCTGGTCTCTCTGGGTGTACTGCGGGTGGTGACCAGGCCTCTGGTCTCTCTGGGTGTACTGCGGGTGGTGACCAGGCCTCTGGTCTCTCTGGGTGTACTGCAGGTGGTGACCAGGCCTCTGGTCTCTCTGGGTGTACTGCAGGTGGTGACCAGGCCTCTGGTCTCTCTGGGTGTACTGCTGGTGGTGACCAGGCCTCTGGTCTCTCTGGGTGTACTGCGGGTTGTGACCAGGCCTCTGGTCTCTCTGGGTGTACTGCGGGTTGTGACCAGGCCTCTGGTCTCTCTGGGTGTACTGCGGGTGGTGACCAGGCCTCTGGTCTCTCTGGGTGTACTGCGGGTGGTGACCAGGCCTCTGGTCTCTCTGGGTGTACTGCGGGTTGTGACCAGGCCTCTGGTCTCTCTGGGTGTACTGCTGGTGGTGACCAGGCCTCTGAGGGCCACATGTTGTCCCTCAGTAATGCTGATTTAAGGATCCAGGAGTGTATGGTGAAGGGTTGGTCTACTCTACAGTGAGGGTCATATTGACATCATTTAATACATCTATATGTTTGGACCAAATATTTCTGTGCTGATGGGATATTCCTTACCGTTTATATATAAATAAAGGAACCTCAGAAAAAATGGTTATGGTAATGTGAATGTGAGGACCATAGCAATAGAGGACTCTAAAATCACTTTAAACTTCTATGTTTCTATTTCTATTCCTCCACATCTTTACAAGGTCTATTTATCGACGGCAACGGGGCCTTTAAGATCAGGACGTGATCCCGTTCAAACTCCCAAGACAATGTTATGAGCGCCGGTGTCCCAGAAATATCACGTCTGTTTCCACAATATCAGTGTTGTGGTTTGGCGGGGTGAAGGCGGGCAGGGCCTTACGTCTGCCTGCTTGGAGACCAAAAGACCCGGAAGAACACTGCCTGGTGTTGCTGTGACAGTTCTACTTGGCATGCTACAGTCGTACCTTAACCTTGTCACTGCAGCGACACGGTTGTACCCTACACCGGTCGACACTACAGTCGTTGACACGCACAAGCTTTTACTGTGGACTGAAACATGACTGCAGCCCTGCAGATGTAGATCCACTCTTGGGTTTGCCATGGTTGATTTTGAGGAAATCCACAACAAATATTCAACTTTCTTGGCAGGAAGTACAGTAGGCCTTTCCTTTTGTTATTCCCTTAGTGTTTCTAATCCGGTGTGACTTTCCTCAATAAATGATGCCAAAGAAGATACTGGTCCTGTGGAGCCACGTCTGCCATTGTTTCATTTGGCCTTATTTACCTGTAGCGGCCATTTTGGTTCCAAAAGCTAGCTGGGTGGGGATTCAGTTCCCCCACCCAGCTAGTGTTTTTGAACCAAGATGGCCGCTAGGGGAATAAGGCCCATTGTTGCATCTCTGTGACCGAGGAACCGCGACAGAGGCCCCGCCCCCACACAGTCAGGTGACCAGTCAGGTGAACGCATTCCTGGAAGGGATTACGCAGCTCGTCAGCTGGGCTCAGTCTGGTACGCCGGGCCTTCTCAAAAAATGCAAACCTGCCGGACCGGTTAGACCGGACCATGCAGCCTTGCATCAGCATGAAACCCCTCTCCCCCCCTCCTCCTCCTACGCAGTCTGGTCGCATTACTCCTGGGTCCAGCTCTCTCACACACTCACTCACTCACTCACTCACTCACTCACTCACTCACTCACTCTCTCTACCGGCCTGAGTAGAACAAGCGTCCTGCTAAGCATTGGTTTTGATATGTCCCCCTGAATCTTTTAACCAGCCAAATGGTCCAATCTGTCGGCCATTGGCTGATCCTACGCTCGCTCACGATCGGGGGGGGGGGGGGGGGGGGGGCTGGGCTGGGCTGGATGCTGGTTCCTCGACGGAGTCCTAGGAAGTGCTTCGTGGCGGAAGTGGATGTCTCACGGGAGTGTAGAATTATGATGTCTTAATCGTGGGTGTGTGGGCGGGCGGGTTTACATGACTACTTCTCTTGGATAGCATCCTGTTTCACCCCGATTGTTTCGTCATACACGCTCACTCACACACTCGTAGCACATTCCCGCTGCTTGGGAAATATTACGACACGATTACAGCACACTGAAACGTGCGCTCTCCTGCTGTGCTTTGTCACACACACACACACACACACACACACACACACACACACACACACACACACACACACACACACACACACACACACACACACACACACACACACACACACACACACACACACACACACTAGAGAAGACATTACATATTATTGTTTGGATTATATAATTATATATGTCTTTGCACTGGCTGTGACTAAGTATACTGTTCTATAAACTGTCTGTCAGCACTTGTATCCGCTGGGTATTAAAGGACAAAGTATGTTCATGTTATTCATTATGGCCATTCGATAATATTGACCATTTGTACTGAAATATAGATCCTCTACATTCCTTCCTTTTCGGATAATAATGTGCGATGTATATTTATAGAGATGGTAAGAACTTTAAAGATACTACTTGTCATGATGTCATACAGTGGTAATGTGTGCTCAAATGTATTGTTCAACGGATTGACCCTGAGATGGTGCTTGGAGAATCCAAAACCAACCAGAATGGAATGACGGGTTAGATTAAATATTAATAACAGTATCCATACTTGCTTTCCCCTGTGGTGACAGTTGGCTGTCTAACTGTTAACCGAAACCGTATCGGTTCCTAACGGATCTGAACCTGGGAGTTCATCTGTTAGCGCTGATTCTGCTTTTTTAGCCAGTAGTCATTGGATGATTCAAATGTTAAGGCTCTTGCTATTGGATTAGACACATGATCGTTGATGAGATGTGCTGTGTGATTGGCTGTCGAGTACAAGATGCTCGCTGTGATGGTGGTGGTGATGATGATGATGATGACGGTGATTTCCAGGAGTCCTTGTCTTTCCTCAGTTATGAGTCATATGGTCAGAGATGGACAGGCTGTGAGGGCCAGTGTATTTAGTATAGACTACTGAATACTACAATGAATACAATAGCAGCGACTTTTCCAGAAGCTAAAGGATAATTAGCCTAAATCATGCCATTTTCTTTTTCATTTCTTCCTTCGACTATATATAGTTAATATCTTTATTCATGTTCCTGTGCAGCCCAGTTGTGTAGTAGTGAGTAGTGCTGGTGACCTCCAGCCCCTGAGCCTGTGTTTCCATGCCCAGCTGGAGAGCCTCTAAGTGTGGGGCCCAGCTACCAGGCGAGGCGAGGACTGTGTCATTTGCTAAAGCCTTTTAAATGGTAGCACCTGCTACGCTTCGCCACGGTGGGTTAGCGCCGCAACAGGTTAGCGCTACCGTGGGCTAGCATCACCGTCGGCTAGCATCACTCAGCGGTGACCAGGATTGATGGCAATTGGTGTTTCTCGGTTAGCATAAAGTATTGACGTGAATGGCGTGAAACCTGTACTTACACCCCTTACATAACAAGGCTACAGCTAATGCAGCTACAGACCTAGCAGCCTAGCTGAAGATGAGACTTGCTCACCGTTCTACCCCCCTGGACCGGAATGACTGTGCATTTTATTTCAATGCAACTGTGCTGGGTTAAGAGCTGGGTCGGGAGTGCCTAAAAGGTAGAGCGGGTTGTCCGGCAACCGGAAGGTTGCTGGTTCGATCCCCGGCTCTTCTTCAAGCTTCTTCAAGTGTTGAGGTGTCCCTGAGCAAGGCTCCTGACCCTAACTGCTCCTGACGAGCTGACTGTTGCCTTACATGGTTGACACCGCCGTCGGTGTGTGAATGTGTGTGTGATGGGTGAATGTAGGCCATCATTGGAAAAGGCTTTGAGTGGCAGTAGGTCTGAAAAGCGCTATATAAATGCAGACCATTTCCCTATACCATTGTTCACGCTGCAAAGCATGATGGGACGTCCGGCATGATTAGAACGAATAATTGATTCATTCTATAGTTGGCCCTGGCTCTGGACCTGCATCTGTGCTCCAAGGTCGTTTGGAGACCTGGAGTGACCCCACCCTCAACCCCAGCGGGGCTAGACGGCCTGCTGTGTGGGAGCAACTCTCCGTGGCCAGGTTTAATATGTCACGTATTAACAGAGCAGGCCCTGAGGGACACGTAGCCTTCCAGCGGGGGCCGGATCCCGGTGATTGCGCGCTGATAGAGCCGACAAACATCAGGCTGCTCTCGGTTTCCGGGCCCTGGGGTAGACTTGGTCAGCTAGCTTGCGTGCGTGCGTGCGTGCGTGCGTAATTTATGTTTGAACGTATATTCAAGGTACCCAAAGTCCGTAAACGCATGAGGATAGCAAAACGGTTGAAACGTCGCGTCCCATTTATTAAGGGGCAGAAAAGGAGATGGTGAGGAGGGTTGAATGTTAAAAGCCACTTTTTTAAAAGGTGCCTTTTTGATGTGAAGTTCAGAGAGGGGCAGGGGCGGTCACAGATGAATCCATCCGGTGAACACAGACCCTCTGGCCCCTTCAGTCAGAACAAATCATGTCAAGCCAGCACCGGGCGCTACCGTACAGTGCAGACCTGTTAGCATGCGACTGTTAGCATCAGCCGCTGATCGCGGCAGACTGCTCCGTGTCTCAGTCTGCCGCGGGGACGGGACCTAGCGGCGTTAGCACCGCCGGCCCCGCCGCTGCGGGACTGATGGAGCGGCAGGGGCCGGCGTCTGGCAGAGCCCCACATCGAGCGCTCCTATCGACAGCCGAGCTCTGGGTTCACGTAGCGCTGATTGGCCACTTGTGCTGGGGGCGTCCATGGCAACTGGTCCTCTCCCTGGTACTGACTCGTGGGAAGGGGATCAGAGGACTGGGGGCCACGGACCCAGGCAGAGCCAACCGGGAGGTATTGATTGTGTCTGGGAGTGGTGGCCGGGCTGGGAGCTAGGAGCTAGGAGGTAGGGGGAAGGGAACATGAGGCCAGGGTGCCAGTGGGTGGGGGGGGGCAGTGATTGGTAGTGGCTGCTGCCCTACTTGTTGGTTGTGTGTGTGTGTGTGTGTGTGTGTGTGTGTGTGTGTGTGTGTGTGTGTGTGTGTGTGTGTGTGTGTGTGTGTGTGTGTGTGTGTGTGTGTGTGTGTGTGTGTGTGTGTGTGTGTGTGTGTGTGTGTGTGTGTGTGTGTGTGTATAGATCTATATATTTCTTTTTGATCTGTCGCCATGGTGGCGATGTGTGGCTGCCGGTTGAAACACACACACACACACACACACACACACACACACACACACACACACACACACACACACACACACACACACACACACACACACACACACACACACACACACACACACACACACACACAGAGAGCTCTCATGAGCTGCTACCGGGTCTTCCTGTGGGTCCACCCAGTCACGCTGTTCCACTCAGGAGGAGGGGGTCAGCAGTACCGGGAGCTAGCTGACCCCCTTCCTAGAGAGAACAGGAAGACACACACACAGACAGGAACTCACTCCCCCTTGTCTATCCTGTCTCTCTATGATTCCCTCATTCATTGCTCTCAAAAAGATTTCTCCCTCCCTTAATAATAATTAAAGTAGCGTCCCCTCCCAATGGGACTTTTACGTTTGGTATGGAGTGTCGTGGCAATTTCTTTGAGACATTGCGTCTAGGACAGATGAGACTTCTAAATGCAAAAAAGCAGTTGTAGAAAATTAACCTATTTTAATGTATGCATACACAAGTCTCCTCTCTAGCAGAGTGAGCCCATAACAGTTTCACCCCCTCCCCATGATGTATTTGGCCAATCAGCTTGTGAGGGAAATGTTGACCTACAGGGGTTTTTCTGGTATAGATAAGGGGGTCCTTGTGACCGGTTCATCCCAGGGAAAAGGGGAACTAGAAAACACCAGGTGGCTAGATATAGGAATAGAAAACTAAGCTTAAATGATTCAAACAAACCAACATTTTCCATCCTGTATTTCCCCTGCCTGCCACGTGAAACCTTGTATTTAAATAATGTCTTGTAAGCAGCACTGATCTGCATATATGGGTGAAGCACATTCTGCTACTGTACTACTAACACCTTTTATACCACTAATACACATACTTCTCCTATACTACTAATACACAGACTATTTATAATACACATAATACTTCTCCTATACTACTAATACACAGACTATTTATAATACACATAATACTTCTCCTGTACTTCTAACACACATACTACTTCTAATACACATAATACTTCTCCTATACTATAAATACACGTAAAGCCACCCCCGCTGAAGCCTTTGCTCCACACGGATATTAATGGCGAGATTCGCGTGCAGCGCCAAACGTCCCAGAAACCATAACAGGATTCCTGTTGTGGTCGAGATTATTTTGTAATAATAGCAGGGTCACGTGACCTTGGTGGAGCGGTCACCAGAGGAAGGTGGAGTCACATGACCATAATTATTATAATCATTTACTTTGTTCATCCTAATCTTTATTAAAGAGCCAGTGAGCCCACTGTTTCAGCTGGAATTCGAACACTGTGTGTGGGGGCCGAGAGTCTTAGGAAAGAGGGGGGCGTGTTATCCCCATGGTTACGACCCACGCCAACTTTATGATATTGTTTTAGTACCGTCGTTGTGTAGCTTTTATGAGCGTTATAATGAGCGATGTTGTGTATGAAATGCGCCGCACACCATAGCGTACTATAGGTGTCCGGGAAGCCCAACCCTCGGACGCGGGTATTAAATAAATCACCGCCCACACACACCGTGGCGTTATACTATAGGTGTCCGGGAAGCCCAACCCTCGGACGCGGGTATTAAATAAATCGCTGCTCTGACGGAGCTTCACCACCCACACACACCGTGGCGTTATACTACAAGTGTACGAAAAGCTCACCTTTCTCGTCCCCTCGGTTCCCTGTCCACACACACCGCGCCGCCGGGGCCCCTTGGTCGTGACGTCGGACCGCCTCGGAAAAGGCAGGAACGCCGCCTGCGTTCGCAGCCGAGGGGAACGTTCACGTGGTGTTTTGGGGAGAATGTCAGAAATCATAGGATTGTACCCCTTTTCTTCTCTAAATCTGGGACTTATTTCAGTAACAGTGATAAAATGATAGATAGCATAGATTACTATGTTTTGGGTTCACTGGCTCTTTAAGGTGTTTTCGTCTGCACATGATAGTGTCACACAATGAGGGTGGAGTAGGGTCACATGATGAGGGTGGAGTAGGGTCACATGATGCAGGTGGAGTAGGGTCACATGATGCAGGTGGAGTAGGGTCACATGATGCAGGTGGAGTAGGGTCACATGATGAGGGTGGAGTAGGGTCACATGATGAGGGTGGAGTAGGGTCACATGATGAGGGTGGATTAGGGTCACATGATGCAGGTGGAGTAGTCTCTCACGATGAGGGTGGAGTAGGGTCACATGATGCAGGTGGAGTAGTCTCTCACGATGAGGGTGGAGTAGGGTCGTGGAGCATGGTCGTGGAGCATGGTCGTGGATGCAGGTGGTGCTGCGGTTGAGCCCGAAAAGTCCCGTGGTGGTGTCTCTCTGGTGTGCTGTTGGTCAGCCATGCTGTTGGTCAGCCATGCTGTTGGTCAGCCATGCTGTTGGTCAGCCATGCTGTTGGTCAGCCATGCTGTCTCTCCTCCTCCAGGGCCAAGGCTGTCCGTTTGTTGATAACAGTTTTTATTTATTTATTTTTTTAACCCTGCCGGTCTTGGAAGTTTGCACATCAGAAAAGCTCCGTCAGTGATCGCGTATCCCGTTTTTTTTTTCCCAGTGCGTCAAATCTGCTGCTGATGTCGATACCAAAACAAAATATCTGAGCCTTTTCACAAACCGCCGCCCTACGCACGAGCTGGAAGGGCGGTGAGCGCGCCGGAGACCCCATAATATTATTCTGGCGCATAAACATGAAATGTCACCGCGAAGGGCATTGTTCACGGCCAGGCCCGTGAATCACGGAGACGCCCGGAGAACCCCGGAGAACCCCCTTTTGTTCTTGTCAGCAGAGCTTCTCTCTCGGCGTTTGGACGCGGACCTCGAAGTCTCTCTGTGTCACACTCTCCCCCCCCCCCCCCCGACTCCCTCTGCCACCCCCCTCACCTTTCACCCTAATCCCATCCTGCATGGCCCTGTGGTCATTAGGGATCACCAGGGTGTCTGTCTGTCTGTCTGTCTGTCTGTCTGTCTGTCTGTCTGTCTGTCTGTCTGTCTGTCTGTCTGTCTGTCTGTCTGTCTGTCTGTCTGTCTGTCTGTCTGTCTGTCTGTCTGTCTGTCTGTCTGTCTGTCTGTCTGTCTGTGAGTCAGACTCCTCCTCGCGTGTTCTGCTCACATCACTGCAGCTCAGGACCTGTGTAATTGGATTAGCGAGTTAACCGCATATCTCTGAACACCCCACCCCCACCCCTCACCCCCCGCCCGCGGCGCTACTGCCGGGGGGGAGGGTTGCCTTGACGACGTGACGCCAGGCATCCCGAGTGGCCGAGAGGGATGGACTGATTGATTGGGCCCTGTCTTTGTTTTAGGTGTTCAGGAGAGAGATAGAGGAGGATAGGGTCCTGAGCACAACAGATTATCGTACAACAAGAGGAAGGGCAAGCAAGGAGACTGAGAGGGGGTGAGAGTCGGGGAACTGCAGCCTGTTTCGTCACTTGGCCTCTCTCTCTCTCCTCCCCCCCCCCCCCTTTCTAGACACTACCCCCCCCCCCCCCCCCCGCCCTCTCTCTCCCTTCTCTATCTGCCAATCTTCTCTCTCCCTCTCTAGCTCTCGTTCCCTCTGCCCCACTTGCTCCCTCCCTCCCTCCCTCTCCCTCTCTACTCATCCCTAGTTTCTCCTCCTCCAGGATTAATCAGTTTTCCATTCCTGGAGAGATTATTCAAATACTGTAAGGTCTGGAGCCCACAGCGCTCCATGATGCCCGTGCTGCAAGGAATTATGGGAATTCCTCTCTCATTCCTATTCTCTCTCTCTTACGCATGTCTCTCTTTCGCTCATTTGCCCTATGTTCTTATTCTCTGTTTTCTACCCCCTTTTCTCTCTACCTATCTACCCCTGTATCTCTCTGTGTTCTCTCTCTCTCTGTGTTCTCTTTCTTTCTTTCTTTCTCTCTCTGTCTGTGTTCTCCCTCTCCCTCTCTCTACCCCTGTTTGCTCTCGCTGTCTGTCTCTGTCTCTCTCTGTCTCTGTGTTCTCTCTCATTACATTGGTTTTGACATTAACTCATTGACTCTGGGTTGTTGCGGTAATGTCCAGCAAGCAGCTGATTGTGTGTGTGTGTTAGAGAGAATGGACCCTCTGTGTTGGTGCTCATTAGGGATGGTTGGAGACAAACCCTGGACACACACACGCACGCACGTGCAGAGGAGGTAGAGCGCCAGGCTTCAGATAAACCTTCACCACTGTTCTTCACTTCCATCTCTTTCTCTTCATCCATTATCCACATTTTTGCTCCATCTATCTCCTTAGCTTTTGCGTCCTCTGTCTCTGTGTCTCTGTCTCAGTCTTCCTCTCCCTCTCTCTGTCTCTGTGTCTCTGTCTTCCTCTCCCTCTCCCTCTCTCTGTCTCCCTCTCTCTGGCTCTGTCTCTCTCCCTCGCACTCTCTCTGTCTCCCTCGCTCTGTCTCTGTATCTGTGTCTGTCTTCCTTTCTCTCTCTGTCTCTCTCCCTCGCACTCTCTGTCTCCCTCGCTCTGTCTCTGTATCTGTCTGTCTTCCTCTGTCTCTCTGTCTGTGTCTCTCTGTCTCTCTCCTTCTCTCTCTCTCTCTGTCTCCCTCTCTCTGGCTCTGTCTCTCTCCCTCGCACTCTCTCTGTCTCCCTCGCTCTGTCTCTGTATCTGTGTCTGTCTTCCTTTCTCTCTCTCTGTCTCTCTCCCTCGCACTCTCTGTCTCCCTCGCTCTGTCTCTGTATCTGTCTGTCTTCCTCTGTCTCTCTGTCTGTGTCTCTCTGTCTCTCTCCCTCTCTCTGTCTCCCTCTCTCTGTCTCTGTCTCTCACTGCGTCTCAAATTCCAAATGCTTTCTTGGCATGAAGTTACTTGAAGGATATTGCCACTGCAAAATCAATAGCATAAAAACAACAGTGGGAAACAATTTGAAAAAACAAGAGGCAAAGCAATACAAAACAAGAAGTAGATCACTCAATCTCTCTGTGTCCCATGGACAAGCCGTCCTGCTGGGCCTGGACTAAAGCCATGAAACACGTGCACACACACACAGACACACGCACGGAGCCACACACACAGACACGCAGAACCATGTAACTTAATATACATGTAATGTTCGTGCATGCATGCTTGAAATTGATGTAAATGAATGAGCATGTGCATATGATCAGATAATAGAAGAGACCACGAGGGACCATGGTCTGTCTGTCTCGCAGCATCTCTTGGACTTTCTCTCTCTCTTTCCGTCTGCTCTCTTTGGTCCAAACTGTGTGTGTGTGTGTGTGTGTGTGTGTGTGTGTGTGTGTGTGTGTGTGTGTGTGTGTGTGTGTGTGTGTGTGTGTGTGTGTGTGTGTGTGTGTGTGTGTGTGTGTGTGTGTGTGTGTGTGTGCGCGCTGTGGCAAACCACACGGTTTAAAACGACTAGTAATAATCAACGATTTTATTATCTGTATTTTTGTTTGATTCTGACGCCTACATCAAATATAATACTAGTGAATAAATTCAGAATTGATTGACTATTTACCAGAAAATGGCATGAATTAATGAATGTATGAATGAGTGAATCCATGTGTTGCATGCTCTCTGGGTATGTGATAAAGGGAGAGTTTGTTTTGGAACATCTGCGCTGGTCGGGCCAATACATATGCAGAGCCTCCTGAGGGGCTTTTACTTTGTTAATCGACTCTGTCTAAAGCTCTCACCCCACCTTAACTTCCTGGGGCTGTGACGTCATGATGTAGCGGTTACCCTCCGCGCTCGGCCGTGTGTAGCGTTGGAACAGCAGAGTGAACCCGGCGCCTTGTCAAGGATTAACCAAATCCTAAACCCATCGTCATGGCAACCAGGCGTCTCCAAGCGGGGTTCCGCCGTCGCCGAGGTAGCCGTGCACGTTGCGGTGTGCGTGACTCGTGAGTCATCACCGCCATCACACTAACTGGCTGTTGAAATAAGATTCGGCCTGTTGTGTTAATGATCTCTGGTCTCCTAGCAACGGCGGGTCATTGAATGCCCAATAATTTGATAAAGAGCCATCTTCATAAAAAAACAACCCCACGCTTTTATAGAGGAAGCCCATGTAATGTCACAAAAACGGTGCATGAGCGATCAGATACGGTGTGAGGAGGATGTAGGCTAGGAGCTCGTACTTGATAATAATACAAATGTTGAAGCCTATTCTCTCAAGCCTCTTTTACCACGGAAAGACCAGAAGAAGAAGAAGACCTGTGCCCAGAATATTAGTGTTTATGTTGATCTAAGCCATTCCGGCCATGACTGGAAAAGTTGTTATCTGTTTGCGCAGAGTGTGTCTCTACTGTGAAGAGCAGCATACATTATACGCCGGCGAGGAAGAGATGCAACACTTCCTGTTAACGTCGCGATTATCTTGTTTACTCTGCTGCACACACACACACACACACACACACACACACACACACACACACACACACACACACACACACACACACACACACACACACACATACACATACACACACACACAGAGAGAGAGAGTAGACCGACGGAGGCTTTAAAACAGCAGGTGTGTTTATGCGATAACACCATCAGGAAGACTTGGCTCTCATCAGGGTCCTGGTCTAGTTAGCAGAGTTATGGTTAAGCTAGCAAGATTCTGGTCTTGGTCCAAGTAGCAGAGTTCTTGGTTGCAGAAGCCTCTCCTAAACCGATCCACAGCCCACTCTGTGGGCCCCCACAGGGGAGCTGAGGTGCATGTGTGTGTCGAAATGCATGGTGTTGAGAAGGCTGGCAGAGGCAGATAACTCATCCATCCCTGCCTCAGGACAGCTCGCAGCACCCAGACACCGCTCTGGCCTCCCTGGCTCTCTCGCTAAACCTGGGTCTTTACCTCTTTATCCCTGTCTGTACCTGGGTCTAAAGCTGGGTCTGTACCTGGGTCTGTACCTCTTTATCCCTGTCTGTACCTGGGTCTGTACCTCTTTATCCCTGTCTGTACCTGGGTCTTTACCTCTTTATCCCTGTCTGTACCTGGGTCTTTACCTCTTTATCCCTGTCTGTATCTCTTTATCCCTGTCTGTACCCGGGTCTGTACCTCTTTATCCCCGTCTGTACCTGATTGTGCACCTGTCTGTACCTTGTCCACTCTGCTTCCACAGAGGCGTGTGGTGCATCTCCACATCACTAGTGTGAATACGTACATTAGGACTTTTCAGATTAGGTCATCTTGATAACGATATATATCACACCAGGGCATGTTTTCTGGTAATTCAATAAAAACGTCTATAAGAAATAGCCTATTTTTGTATGCTCCTATGTGAATTCAATATTTGACCAATTAAAAGTTGAGGATTTTCTAGTTTTACTCTGAAAAATGTATACGATAGCCATTATTTTATTGTTTTGACGATATCGCCCAGCCCTATAAGAGTACGTCGGGACAGTTTCATCAAACCTTCTGCACTCTGAGCATGTGCACCAAAAACTCCCCAGTTGGATTAAAGTCTTGTAATCCATTCACGTCCCCATTGGGGGCTCGGAGGTAAACTAGTGAGTCCCCCCGGGGGCCACGCCTTCCTCCTCCTCCCTCGGGTGGAGGCCCCCCCAGGGAGCGGCCCTCTCCGTCACCTCTGTCCTCTCGTCTTCCTCCCTCCAACCCTGTCCACCCATGGGGTGAATATTGAATGCGAAACATTTGTTTTGGCAAAGAACGAGACGCAGTCGTCATAGTCACGTGACCATAACGGGTCTCCCTCATGTGGTCACGTGACCATAACGGGTCTCCCTCATGTGGTCACGTGACCATAACGGGTCTCCCTCATGTGGTCACGTGACCATAACGGGTCTCCCTCATGTGGTCACGTGACCATAACGGGTCTCCCTCATGTGGTCACGTGACCATAACGGGTCTCCCTCATGTGGTCACGTGACCATAACGGGTCTCCCTCATGTGGTCACGTGACCATAACGGGTCTCCCTCATGTGGTCACGTGACCATAACGGGTCTCCCTCATGTGGTCACGTGACCATAACGGGTCTCCCTCATGTGGTCACGTGACCATAACGGGTCTCCCTCATGTGGTCACGTGACCATAACGGGTCTCCCTCATGTGGTCACGTGACCATAACGGGTCTCCCTCATGTGGTCACGTGACCATAACGGGTCTCCCTCATGTGGTCATGGATGTGGAGTGTGTGAACCCATGGCAACACAGCGGTATGACTCAACCTGCTAGTGTGCTAACCACATGGCTCGTAGCTCGTAGGCCTCGTAGCGACCCGGGTTCACTACCCAGCTCGCGGTCGTGTTTAACCTCGGCTAGGTGTTCGGCGAGTTGTTTAGCGTACATCCTGGAAGATGATGGAGGAGTTGGAGGATGACATATTGTGAGCGTGGAATAAGCAGATTAGTCATGTGGGGATGATGCTGCTGTGCGTCTGGGCTACAAAGGACCTTATCGCTATGAGACGGGATCAGAGCTTGGTTAATCAAGAACTCTCTCTCTCTCTCTCTCTCTCTCTCTCTCTCTCTCTCTCTCTCTCTCTCTGTCTCTCTGTCTCTCTGTCTCTCTGTCTCTCTGTCTCTCTGTCTCTCTGTCTCTCTCTCTCTCTCTCTCTCTCTCTCTGTCTCTCTGTCTCTCTGTCTCTCTGTCTCTCTGTCTCTCTGTCTCTCTGTCTCTCTCTCTCTCTCTCTCTCTCTCTCTCTCTCTCTCTCTCTCTCTCTCTCTCTCTCCCTCTCCTTTCATCATCCTCATGAAACCTCTTTATGCTCTCAACGTGTTGAACTAAGAGATCAACCTTACACTTTAACACATGAATCCTTCTGGAGGCCCTGAAGTCGAGTCTAATCATCCAGCCGTTGTCTTGCGTGAGGTAGTCTGTCTGCGTTCCGTTGGGTCTCTGAGTGCCGTGTCTCTGTCTCTCTGCGCAGAGCAGGTCGGTATGCAGCTCACATCCCTGTACGTATTGGGATGAATCAGAAAAACTCACTCACTCACTCACTCTCTCTCTGTTTGTGTCTCTCTCTCTCTCTCTCTCTCACTCGCTCTCACTCACTCTCTCTGTTTGTGTCTCTCTCTCTCTCACACTCACTCACTCACTCACTCACTCTCTCTGTTTGTGTCTCTCTCTCTCTCTCTCACTCTCTCTGTTTGTGTCTCTCTCTCTGTCTGTCTGTTTCCACTCCACCACGGTTATGAATGATGCATGGTTGTAGGTGGTGGGGGTTTTGGGGAGAGAGTGAGAAAGTGGCTTATAGTGATGTGGTAATCTTGGCGCTAATTGAGGTGAAGAGATCAAATATGGAAGTCTTTGGTACATGATCAAAAACATCCCCAGTCAATACTGAAACGTTGTCATCTGTGATGCTAGCGCCGGGGGAGGATTTGCTCTGAAAGCCCATTAGAGAGGACGTTCAGAAGACGTCTTACTGCGATGTGACACACGCTCTCTAATGAAAAGGTTAACCGGCATGAAACCCAACGTCGGTGAAACAGGATTTGATCTTTCAGGAAGTGGTTAGACTGTTGGTAACAAAGCACACACAAAAGGTTTTGTCTGTTGCAGGGCTCATATGAGGGAGAAGAAGCCACATGTTTATTATGGGTTGGCACGTCTTTGTGACGTAAGAATCTGGAATCCAAAAGTAAGGATCTGTTCTTTCAGTACAAATGCAACAGGGCTGTAGAGTAAGTTACCTTTTACCCCAATTTACTTAGGGATTCATGTTATGTACTAAAGTATCATCATTCTTTTATTTTTATTAAATTCAGACTTTAAACCAACATCAACGTATTGTCACTCGCTGACTGCTCGTCCTAAACCCCCCGTCCTTGCCTCTCTTGTCTCCGTGGCAACAGGAGGCTCAGCGATGAACAAGCTACGCCAGAGCTTCCGCCGGAAGAAAGACGTGTACGTGCCGGAGTCCAGCCGGCCGCACCAGTGGCAGACGGACGAGGAGGCGGTCCGCAGCGGCAAGTGCAGCTTCACCGTCAAGGTAGCCCTTCCTGTCCACGCCACGCCACTTCCTGTTTTATCACCAAACGCATCCCGTCCATCCACCAACACCTCCTGTCCAATCCACTCCACTTCCTGTCCAATCCCCTCAACGCTTCATGATCAACCTGCCGCATACACACACACACACACACACACACACACACACACACACACACACACACACACACACACACACACACACACACACACACACACACACACACACACACACACACACACACACACACACACACACACACACACACACACACACACACACACACACCCTGGTAGGCACCTCAAGGACGCTACAGGTGATTAATGGTACGTTCCAGGGTCTGGGAGGCCTACTTTTATCTAGGCTGTGAAGAGATTCTCCGCACCAAGCTGTTCAATGCGTTCCCAGCCAGCAGCCTGAGGGGCTTTTAATGTCTTAAATCTCAGCAGACGATTTGCAATATTTACATTGACATGAGCAATGAATGCTGGGATGCTTTTGATTATTAGTTTCGTTTGTTGACCTTTCAGCATTATCACGGGTTCATAAAGACAGTTGTCATTAAAAGCACTGCATTTTTTTGCTGTTACAATGGAATATCAATACATATAAAATATGAATTATCTAAGCTAAAAATGTACATAGCATATCACGAATCTAAAATCTGCTGTCATGTAAGAGCCTGCACATATAGGGGATTGGTGATCTCCTGTGTCTCTTTGCTCGGCACCTTGGGATGGTCAGTTAGTCTGAGTTGCCTGACGACCTGTGATCCTGGAGCATCTCAACCTTATTGGCTGAGGTCAATGCGGTCCAGCTGACTGTCTTTGACTGAACTTTGTCTGCGTCACCGACTCCCAGTAAGTTCTGGTCGATGGAGTGGGTCACCAGGGCTGGGGTTTGTCTCATGCTGGTGGCATGTAGGATCTCACATTTCCTTGGGTCGAGTTTCAAAGTTTGGCCTTACTACCTTAATCCTACAGATGAAGAATGCAGGGCTTTTAATGTCCTAACTCTCCACAGACATGATGAATGCTAGGTCTTTTAATGTCTTAACTCTCAGGAATACACTAGTATCTGAACCCCAAACATTATTAATGCAGGGCTTTTAATGTCGTAACTCTCAGGAGTCCATAGCTATCTTCACATTGAAATAAACAATGCATGCTGGGAATTTTTATGTCTTTACTTTTGGGACCATATTACACTTTCCCCATTGAAATAAACAGTGAATGGTGCCTGGGGCTTTTAATGTCTGAAATCTCAGGAGAGCATTGCTTCCTTCACATCGAAATAAACAATGAATGCTAGGGCGTTAATGTCCTAAATCTCAGCCGCCCATTACAATCCTCACATTGAGATGAACAAGGCATGCTAGGACTTTAAATGTCTTGACCAACCATAACAAGTACACTACAATCTTCTCACTACAGCATAGCAGTGACAGGATCACTCGTCAATATTGAGCCACTCTCTGGTGCTAGGGCCCACTGAGATGCTGCAGGGTGAGTCACCGCTACGCTAGGCTACGTGTGGTTGCTTCCTGGAGCAATTGAGATTAAGCTAGGTGCACTTGTGCTGTGACTGCTTGTGGTTCAGACTAACCCAATCACGTGGACACTGTGTGTGTGTGTGTGTGTGTGTGTGTGTGTGTGTGTGTGTGTGTGTGTGTGTGTGTGTGTGTGTGTAAGGATTTAATGCATGTGGGCATTGTGCAATTGAAGGCTCACACTTTGAGTCACCCTCCTAAAATACCACAGGCAGGGAGAGGGAGGATGGGGGAGGGAGGTGTGTGGGGGGGGGTGATGCATGTCTAAGACCGGAGGGGGTGAGGCATGGGGCGTGGGTTCACTGAGGAAAGGGTAAGGACTTCCTCAGTGACCCTGCACGCACAATGGAGCCCCCTCTCCTCCTCCATGCCCCGTACCGGCCCTAGGAACTGGGAGGGTCAACCGGTGATGTACTGCACCCGTTTGAATACCAGCACAGCCTGTAAAGTAGTATTTTTAGTTTGAGGTCTTCTTCATGTGGAGCTCAGCCTTCCTGGTCCACCGTGATTTCACCTGGGGTCAGGTAACCCCTCCCCCCTGGGGTAAGGTAGCTCCTCCCCCCTGGGGTCAGGTGCAGATGTGTTTGAGATGTCCGGGTCAAACCAAAACATGCGCTGTGGTGGGAGCCACTCTGGTGCCAGGGGTGTGAGGAGCCTGCGGCGTCCTGACCTTAGTGTGTGTGTGCGCGCGTGTGGTTTTAGTGTGTTTATGTTTCAGTAAGTGTGTGTTTATTTCAGTGTGTATTTGTGTTATGTGTCTGTATGTTTCAGTGTGCGTTTGTTTCATTGTGTGTTTGTTGCTATGCGTGTGAATGTATGTTTCAGTGTGTGTATTTTAGTGTGTGTTTTTGTTTCAGTGTGTTTCATTGTGTGTGTGGGTTGCTATGTGTGTGTGTGTTTCAGTGTGTGTATGTTTCATTGTGTTGCTGTGTGTGTGTGTGTGTGTGTGTGTGTGTGTGTGTGTGTGTGTGTGTGTGTGTGTGTGTGTGTGTGTGTGTGTGTGTGTGTGTGTGTGTGTGTGTGTGTGTGTGTGTGTGTGTGTGTGTGTGTGTGTGTGTGTGTGTGGGCTGATAACGTCTTCACGTATCCTCTCACATCCCTCATGTGTTCATGCCCCCTCATGTGGTCACAGCCCCTCCCCCAGGCTGTGTGCATGTGCTCCAGAACCAGTCTTCCTGTTTGCTTTCCCTCCGTCGGGCCCCCCCACTCGGGCCCTCTCCACTTGGGGCCCTCTCCACTTGGGGCCCTCCCCACTCGGGCCCTCCCCTCTCGTCATGTTGTGTGGTGGCCCTGGCGGCTGCTGGGTTCAAAGACAGGTTTATTTCAACAGCAGCACCCACCCAACACAAAGGCCATTCAGACAGGTTGTTCAGACATTTTAAAAGGACAAGCAATGAAAGACCATCATTCAAAAGAGAAAAACAAGGGACAAATACAACAAAAGGTAGTAGAATAAATGTGCCAGTGGGGACATAAACAGAAATAAAATGACCTCTGACGCTCTGGCCAAGTTGGTTCCAGATAGGTGGTGCGCGAAAACTACAAGCTGCCTCATCATGCTAATTGGCTAATCGTGAGCCACCTGCTGCCATGGTTCTACCTTCAGTTAGCTGGTTCTACCTTCAGTTAGCTGGTTCTACCTGCTGCCATGGTTCTACCTTCAGTTAGCTGGTTCTACCTGCTGCCATGGTTCTACCTTCAGTTAGCTGGTTCTACCTGCTGCCATGGTTCTACCTTCAGTTAGCTGGTTCTACCTGCTGCCATGGTTCTACCTTCAGTTAGCTGGTTCTACCTGCTGCCATGGTTCTACCTTCAGTTAGCTGGTTCTACCTGCTGCCATGGTTCTACCTTCAGTTAGCTGGTTCTACCTGCTGCCATGGTTCTACCTTCAGTTAGCTGGTTCTACCTGCTGCCATGGTTCTACCTTCAGTTAGCTGGTTCTACCTGCTGCCATGGTTCTACCTTCAGTTAGCTGGTTCTACCTGCTGCCATGGTTCTACCTTCAGTTAGCTGGTTCTACCTGCTGCCATGGTTCTACCTTCAGTTAGCTGGTTCTACCTGCTGCCATGGTTCTACCTTCAGTTAGCTGGTTCTACCTGCTGCCATGGTTCTACCTTCAGTTAGCTGGTTCTACCTGCTGCCATGGTTCTACCTTCAGTTAGCTGGTTCTACCTGCTGCCATGGTTCTACCTTCAGTTAGCTGGTTCTACCTGCTGCCATGGTTCTACCTTCAGTTAGCTGGTTCTACCTGCTGCCATGGTTCTACCTTCAGTTAGCTGGTTCTACCTGCTGCCATGCTTCTACCTTCAGTTAGCTGGTTCTACCTGCTGCCATGGTTCTACCTTCAGTTAGCTGGTTCTACCTGCTGCCATGGTTCTACCTTCAGTTAGCTGGTTCTACCTGGTGCCATGGTTCTACCTTCAGTTAGCTGGTTCTACCTGCTGCCATGGTTCTACCTTCAGTTAGCTGGTTCTACCTGCTGCCATGGTTCTACCTTCAGTTAGCTGGTTCTACCTGCTGCCATGGTTCTACCTTCAGTTAGCTGGTTCTACCTGCTGCCATGGTTCTACCTTCAGTTAGCTGGTTCTACCTTCTGCCATGGTTCTACCTTCAGTTAGCTGGTTCTTCCTGCTGCCATGGTTCTACCTTCAGTTAGCTGGTTCTACTTGCTGCCATGGTTCTACCTTCAGTTAGCTGGTTCTACCTTCAGTTAGCCTGTTCTACCTGCTGCCATGGTTCTACCTGCTGCTATGGTTCTACCTTCTGCTAGCTGGTTCTACCTGCAGCGGGCTGGAGGTAGAACCCCCCCCCCCCACCGGGCCAGAATTCGCTGTAGGTCGTCCAATACTACACTCCACCTAGGTGGCTGCCACACTCCACCTAGGTGACTTTAACTGGGCTCCTCCAGACAAGGACGCAGGGGGGTGGTGTTTGAAGCCGGTTTATTGTAAGGTTTGCAGATAATGATACATGGTTGCAATGCAGGAGGTGTGTGTGTGTGTGTGTGTGTGTGTGTGTGTGTGTGTGTGTGTGTGTGTGTGTGTGTGTGTGTGTGTGTGTGTGTGTGTGTGTGTGTGTGTGTGTGTGTGTGTGTGTGTGTGTGTGTGTGTGTGTGTGTGTGTGTGGTGAGGGCTGGTTTAACCTGTGCACATTGATTAGTCAATGCACTCACCCAGCCCCAGAGTCCAATCAGTCTGACTCGGGCCAGGTGAGGCTGCCTAAACCAGCTATCATCCACACACACAATAGTTATTTTGGGGAACTATTGGTAATGCTGGAATAAAGTTGGTGGTGTAATGCTTGGTGATGTTTTGGTAACTTTTGCTGTGCGCGACGGTGTATGTGTTTGGTGAAGTATTTATATTCTTGGAGATGTATTTGGTGATGTATTGTGAATCTTGCCTTTGTGTCTGGTGAGGTATTGGCAGGGCTAACTATAGGCTATGGAGTGTACATTTCTCCATGAACACCGACGGTCTGTCGCCATCAGGTGACAGACCGTCTGATGAGTAATCGACTGGTAGGAAAATACCAAGGCCCTCGCCGGGCCTTCAACGCAAAACAGAGCGAGGATGAGTCAAAGTCCAGGGCCGCGCACGCCTTATCCTCTTATCTCTCGGACCCAGATAGAACACAGAGCACACTATGAAGCAGCTTCACGCGATTACATCAGAGCAGAACATAGAGCCCATACAAGCAGAGGGATACATGTAATTCACTCTCGATAACAAAATTTAACTTTGAAATAAAAACATCATATTACAGCATGTTATGTTTTCATTCGTATTTCTGTCCTGTACTCTATTCCGTGACACCCTCCTTTCCTGCTTGGGATTAATTCGATACGATCTTATCAATGTGAAAAACAGCAGTTATGTTAAATAGTGTAGTGTGGAAAATTGGTCTGACCGTCCTTTTCTCTCTCTCTCTCTGTCTCTGTCTGTCTGTGTGTCTCTCTCTCTCTCTCTCTCTCTCTCTCTCTCTCTCTCTCTCTCTCTCTCTCTCTCTCTCTCTCTCTCTCTCTCTCTCTCTCTCTCTCTCTCTCTCTCTCTCTCTCTTCTCTCTCTCTCTCTCTCTCTCTCTCTCTCTCTCTCTCTCTCTCTCTCTCTCTCTCTCTCTCTCTCTCTCTCTCTCTCTCTCTCTCTCTCTCTCTCTCTCTCTCTCTCTCTCTCTCTCTCTCTCTCCCACACTCTTTTTCTCTCTCTCTCTCTCTCTCTCTCTCTCTCTCTCTCTCCCACACTCTCTCTCTCTCTCTCTCTCCCACACCCTCTCTCTCTCTCTCTCTCTCTCTCTCTCTCCCACACCCTCTCTCTCTCTCTCTCTCTCTCTCTCTCTCTCTCCCACACCCTCTCTCTCCTCTCTCTCTCTCTCTCCTCTCTCTCCTCTCTCTCTCTCTCTCTCTCTCTCTCTCTCTCTCTCTCTCTCCCACACCCTCTCTCTCCCCTCTCTCTCTCTCTCTCTCTCTCCCACACCCTCTCTCTCTTCTCTCTCTCTCCTCTCTCTCTCTCTCTCTCTCTCTCTCTCTCTCTCTCTCTCTCTCTCTCTCTCTCCCTCTCTCTCCCACACCCTCTCTCTCTCTCTCCCCCCCTCTCTCTCTCTCCCCCCCTCTCTCTCTCTCTCTCTCTCTCTCTCTCTCTCCGTCTCTCTCTCTCTCTCCGTCTCTCTCTCTCTCTCTCTCTCTCTCTCTCTCTCTCTCTCTCTCTCTCTCTCTCTCTCCGTCTCTCTCTCTCTCTCTCTCTCTCTCTCTCCGTCTCTCTCTGTCTCTCTCTCCCTCCACCCACAGTACCTGGGTCATGTGGAGGTGGAGGAGTCGCGGGGGATGCACATCTGTGAGGAGGCGGTGAAGAGACTCAAGACGGTAGGTTCTGCCTGGGCACCAGACACCTCTTTCTGCTCCTACTCCTCCTCCTTCTCCCCTTTCTACTCCTTCTCTTCTGCCTCTCCTCGTCTCCCGGGAATCCGATTCTCCTCTCTCTGTCTTGTCGTTCTCTACATATTCATCTGCTTCTTCTCCCTCTCTCTCAGATTTTTGTTTGTATCCGGTCGACCATCTTGGTCCCAGTCGGCCATCTTGGTCCCAGTCGGCCATCTTGGGCCCGGTCAGTCTCTTCTCCTCTGTTCTTAGGAGGCCAAGCTGCGGTGGTACCACAGCATCTGATGCTGATGATGGTGGTGTTGCTTTACTACCCTTGGCCCAAAACACTACCAAATTATGGTTTCACACTCTTGGTCTCTTTTACTCTTTCTTTCTTTCAGTCCCACTTTCTCTGTCTCGCTCAGGGTGAATTATTTTGTTTTACTCAGGGTTTCACTCCATGTCATGTTTCTTTTCCTTCCTCTGTTCTCTATACTTAAGTCTCAAACTGTGTTGTATTATGTGTTCCTCTAAACATTTGAAGTCACCAACCTGTCTGTCCGTCCAGCCCCGGCCCAAGCTCCGCCCCCTGCCTCCCCCTCCCCCTGCCTCCCCCTCCCCCTGCCTCCCCCTAGCCTCAGTAAAGGTCAGTTGACGCGTGCTTCCTGCTGTAGGTTATTGCAACAAAAGGAAGGAATTCCTTCGCCTGGGAAGGAAAGGGAATAATCTCTTCTCCAGGAAGGACTAATTCCCCAAGCCCTGCCCACCTCTCTAAACGTGTGTGTGTGTGTGTGAGACTATTTATATATATCTGTACTTGTGAATATCAATAAGTCCTGTGATTAAGAATCCAGGTGAGCTTCGTTGCGTTGCATCTGGTGGTCGGAGGTGCCACCCTCGTCTAACCCCCGCAATGGCCCGCCCCCTACCCGTCGGCATCCCAGAGCAAGAGGCCCCTAACCCTAATGTATCTGAAGGCCTGTACGTCTGGAGGAAAGCACCTCCTAAATGACCCCGACCCTAAATGACCGAAGGGGCATTTAGGGTCGCCGCGATGCGGCCCACGAACGGCCACGGCGATTACTGGCCCCGCGTTGGCGTCCCCGGCGCCGTGAGTGTGGCGCTCGCGTGATCGCATGTTGACTGACGGCGGCGCCGCGCCCGGCGCACTGTGAACAAGCTTTAACCGGTACTCACCGGATACGGAGAGAGTCCGCCGGCCCTACAGGGCACTGTAGGGGCCACTTGATCCACGAGGGCCCCTCAAGGTGGAGTGTATTAATATTGCAGAGGGGCCTCATCGGGGGGGGGGGGGAGGGGTGTAATTCAGGATTATGAACATTAGTTTTTACAGAGCAAGGCCCCTGGCCCTGTATCTGTGGTGACCGGTGGCTTTACATTACTCCTATTCCAAAACATTGAATTCACCTTTAAATGTTTGCTACTTGTGCTGCCATGATGTCTGTCTTTATGGCCCCCGTCGCCCTCCTAACGGTCCCTGGAAGGAGGGGTCCCCCACTCTGCGTTCCTTCTCAGGGTGTCTTCCTTGATCATTAAAAGAGTTAATCGTTAATCTCTTTGGGGTGGGGGGGGGGGGGGGGGGGGGGGGCTAGGGTTAGGGGGGGTGCCATTAAATGTGGACTGGAAGCCCTTCGAGGCTGTAGCGGTGCTTAAGGCCTGTACAAGTAACACTGACTTGACTTTAGCATTTGAGCCAGAGCATTGTCTGCTGGACAGAATGTTTTTTTTACATCAAAAGCTGTGGTTTTGAGGCTGAGCAGATTGTAATCTAGCCAACATGGTGTCTGCAGCTTTAAGCTCAACGTCACACGCTTGGTCGTAGTGTAAATGAACCAGTAATGCATTTGGTTCGATGGTCCTCAGTGTAATTATATAGAGCTATAATTATAATTAGTTATAATTACCTGGTGACCTAATGTGGATACACACACACACACACACACACACACACACACACACACACACACACACACACACACACACACACACACACACACACACACACACACACACACACACACACACACACACACACACACACACACACACACACACACACACACACACACACACACACACACACACACACCGTCCCAGCCGATTTTGGGCTCCTGCGTGTGGTGGCAGTGATGTGTGATTGAATTAGTCTGCCTGTGACCGGCTCCATGAGACGGAGTCCAGGCCCTGCGTCCCTTGGCCTTCCCAAGGGGCCCCTGCACTTCCTGGACTCGCTCTCTGTGTCTGTCTCTCTCGCTGTTCAGAAATTCACCAGGGCCTGTCTTCCAGACAAGCCCTGCATCACGTTCTAAACGGCTCGTAGTGGCCCAATCACCTTAACTGTGTACTTCAAATGTTATGTTATAATGGCACCCAGTGCACTCCTAAGCATCCCTTTAAGGAGGGATCTGCCACTCTGCGTTCCTCAAGGTTTCCTTGCGTGGTCATTAAGGGGGTGTGTGTGTGCTCTTTGGGGGTCTTGCTCTTTGGGGGGCTAGGGTTAGGGGGTGGCCTGTGAAGCCCTTTGAGACCAACTGTGATTAAGGGCTATACATATAACACTGAGATGACTCAAACGCAGGCTGCCGTTGTGCTGTGGTGGGAGACCTGACATTAGGAAATGACTTTGAACAAACAATAACAGAGAAGGTGTTTTAAAGTATTTGATTTACAAACACTAAATCGTGGCCTGAGGACATAAACAAACAAGCTAAATGATTCAGGACGCGTTTCACGATATGTTATTACACATTATGAGTTCGTCTCAGTGACCTCAACAAATCAAACGATGCCGAGGTGCGGTGTGGTCGGGCCCTCGGTTATCTGTGTTCATGGTCTCTGGAGTTCGCCTTCGTCAGGGGCCTCTCACCGTGTTTTAAGTGGCCATCGTCAGATTACCTTCTCCTGGCCAATGTCAACACCCTGGTCACGTGACCTGGCCCAGGACGTGGCAGTTTTACCTGCATGCCTGACGGGACTCACCTGACAGGAAGTGATGTGCCTGTGCGGAGCAGTGCTTCCCCCTGGTGGTCACCTGGTTTAACTTGTTTAGTCCGACAACCTGTTGGTTGACTAAACAGGAAGCGATCTTTTAAGAGTTACGTCAACGGTGTGATCCTACGAGATTGGCCCTGGCTTCCCCTAGAAGTGGTTAATGAGTTTGACTCCCAGCCTAAAGGTACTGGGTTCAAATCCCTGTTGCCTACGGTCTACCTGGAGGCACCCTTCGGTAAGATGCCATCACCCCATCATTAATGACATGCATTTAAACTAAAATCCCTGTTAATTGCTTTGGACTAAGTAGTCAGTGGTAGTACCGGGTCCTCATAGAAACGGGGTTCATAAGCTAATCGGTGTCCCGGGTGAGGAATGTATTTCGGCCAGCTAAACAAGGCAAGAGTCATCAGTGCTAATGGCTAGATCAGCCAAAAGGCTAATATACCTATTGGCGCTGATGGCTTTTGTTAATGGATAAATTAGCCTTTTGGCTTCTAGCCGTTTTTTTCTAATATTCCCATTAGCTTTGGTGGTAATGGCACCTATTGAATATTAGCCATAAAGCTAATATACCCATTAACACCGAAACGAGTGGCCCTGTTAGCTCTTGTCTTGTTTTTGTCTGGCAACAGAGAGCTCTAATTAATGCGTGAGTCACCAGAGGGACGACATAGCCCCTGCCCAGAGAGGAGAGCTTCTGCCCTGTGGGGGGGGGAAGGTGTGTTCTGAGGCTGCTGTCTGGGTGGCAGTCATCCCAACACAGTCACCACCAGGAACACCGTCTGGGTTTAAATCAGTCCTTCAGCTGACTGGAGCTGTGAGGGGGGGAGGGCAGGAGCAAGGCTCTCTTTCCCTGTCATTCTATATTATCATATAGAACCCCTACCTGCTCCTTAATGACATGAATCTGGATTCACTGCAAGTTGCTTTGAGTTCAAGCGTGTGCTTGAAGACTTAATGGTAATAGTAACATATATATTATTGTATAGACCCGCCCCCCTGCAGCTCCTGAAATGGGTTCCTGCTCCACGTTTTCTGCTTTCCAGCTTCTGGTTTGGGGGGGGCTTGTTCGACGGCTGTGGATTAAGGGGGTGTCGTCTCACAGGACTTTTGAGGTGAACCTGTGGAGCCCTTTGAGACTGCAATTGTGATGAAGGCAGGTTTAAATAAAGTTTTAATTAAAGTGGCCCAGGCTCCCTTACACGTGCGTCCCTAGTGTGTCCCCTGGGGTGCTGGGATCCGCGCTAGTGGTCTAGCCGCGCGCTAGTGGTCTAGCCGTGCGCTGTCATTCGAGCATCCGTCAGACTCCGCTGTGCTCCCAGCATGCATTTGGGCGGCGGTGGTAGTGGTGATAATGAGAACTTTCTCCCAGCTCTCCGTGTGACTCAGGGGGGAGGGGGGGGGGGGGGTGTAGTAGAGTCTGCACTGCAGCACCAACCTCCAAACTGCCCTTCCGTTGTGATGTCACTTCCTGCTGCTACTCCTGGCCTTAGGCCCAGTGCTGGGGGGGGGGGGTACTCTGTATTCTTGTGGTGAGTCGGTCTGTCTGCATGCTAGAGTTGCTGAATGACAACGAAGCCAGAGCAAAGAAATATATGATATGAATATAAATGTCAGAACGCAGCCCTGCATGGACTTCCAAACCAGGGAGCTTTCAAATCAACACGCACGCTCTTGTGTTGTAACCGGTTCTGTGTAACATGGCGGTTCTTTCACAAGCGGTGATGTGGCAAACGCATGAGATCTGCGAGTTGCGTATTACATTCTGTTTTCGACACAACGAACCCTCCTCCCTATGGCCATGCGGTTGCCGTCACCAGGGATGCCGGTCTCTCCGCAGGTCATAATGTCGAGGGCGGATCGCTGTGTGTGTGTGTGTGTGTGTGTGTGTGTGTGTGTGTGTGTTGGCTTTTGGTGATCCACACCTGCATATAAAAGACCTGTGTTTACTAGCGCTACAAGTCATTACCGTACCCTCACATTGACATTCTGTCCACACGGATTAGGAATTCTGTCCACACGGATTAGGAATTCTGTCCACACTCATAACACCTCAGCAGCGGCCGGTTCGCTCTGGGCCGGGCCGTGAATTCCAGAGCGGGTTTGAACCCGTGCACCTCCCCCAAGCGGACTCCCGTTTCAGAACTGGAGAACAAAATGGAAGGAAGAGATCTTAGCGGTCATCATCGTGGAAATCAATGAGGCTTAATGTGTCTTGAGTGCCGTCCCCAGCGACCACAGCCGTCCAAACGCCTGGTCAAGAACACGCTCAAAACGTACCGCTCCAAACTGGATTACTGCATGGCGTGTGCAAAATGACTTTCATCAGATTCTCTTCGCCCTCCATGTCCTCTGTGCTACACCGTAGTATTGATGGAGCGGACAGTGGTGCACTCGGTGACCTTCGCTCCAGCCTCGGCCTCGGCACCAGTTGCATTTAGAACAAGGTAACATGGAGGCCGTAGGCGGTCCGTCTCGCAGAGTCTCTAGGGAAGCCACATCTGGGGGGGGGGGGGGGGGGGGTGCTTATCTCTAACCTGGCGCGCCCGGTGGTTTGTTACAAAGACCCATTCGGGAAGTCGTCCTCGGAAACTGTTTGGAAAACGGCACTCCCTGTTAAGAAATACTTAAGGGCAGATGATTGGATGAACCGTCCGTCCATCACGATCTATAATGTAGATCGCCTAGTTCCTCGTAGGACGCTGATTGGGTGTGATGTCTCTTATCTAGCCACATAGATGAGAGACAAGGTAAATTCATCTCCCCACCGGAGGGTGTTGTTGTCAATCCCGCCGGGGCCGCTTCTCTCCTGTAGACATCCGTGAGAAGCCCTACCTGCTCATTAATGACCTGTATCTAAAATGACAAAAAAACAACTAAATGCTAATCTGTCTGTCCTTGGACAAGCCGGCCCAGAAGCTGCGTCCATTTTGAGAGTGTGTATGTGTCCTTGGACCAGCTAGCCCAGTAGCGGCGTCCATTTTGAGAGTGGGTTTGGTGCTGGATGGTTGTTATGATGGAGCAGAGGGTTTAGGATTAAGGAGGTTTCACTGTTCAGGAATGTCCTCTTGATCTCCGGGTCTTTGAAAGCCAGCCTCCCCTTTATGAACCCTCCTGTTCTTCATCCCTCAGCTCTCCGCTGCTCCTCTTTCTCCTCTGAACTCCTTCCCTCAGACTCACATTTTAAACGGTTGTGTGTATTCCTTTGGTTGATTTTTGTTGTTTTATATTTTGTTGTCTTTTTGAGCAGGTTTTATTTGTGCGGTTGCTGTAAAACAAAACCAAAAACATTCCCCCAATTCCCTTCCCAACCCTAAACTCAGTCTCATTCTAGGTAACCCATACTATTTAGCCAAACCCGTTTGAATAATTCATCTGAATTACCGACTAACTAATAGGTTTGGAGACTCTGACCCGGGTCAGCAGGACTGACCCGGGTCAGAGTTCCACTCACTCACTCACTCACTCACTCACCCAATCCCTCACTGTCTCATAACCAAACCCACTCAACTCCCTCACCCACTCACTCCCACTTGATCTCACCCACTTCGAGTCTCACTAACTCTGTGTGAATAGGTGGTGGGGGGGCGTAGCGTATTAAGTCAGTCGTTACCGCGGTAACCCTGGTCCCATCTCTACCCCATGGCTGGGGGACAGGAGCAGGCTTGTACCGAGCAGCTCCTGGGTGGAGGGTGGGTGTTCATGGGGGGGTGGTGGTGGTGGTGGTGGAGGCCGAGCGGTACGCCCAGCGTGGGGCAGCACTGCTCTGTAGCTGCCTGGACCGCGTCCTGGCCAGCACCACAGGCCCGGACAGACAGAAGGCCTCCTGGGAGCTCGGAGGACAGACGGACTGGGCCAATGTGGCGGTCAACAGAAATAGAATCTGATTCAGTCTAAATACATGCTCACACAGAAACATGTGACACATGCACACACACACGCACGCACACAAGCACGCACACACACAAACACACACACTGCAACACACACACACACACTGCAACACACACACAAACACACACACACACACACACACACACACACACACACACACACACACACACACTGTAACACACACACTGTAACACACTCTGCAACACACACACACACACACTCTGCAACGCACACACACTGCAACACACACATTGTAACACACATACTTACACACACACACTACAACACACTGCAACATGGACCCAAACACACATAGATGCATTCCTGCAACACAGATAAACACACACATCCACGCAGTGCACACATCCGAGGGCCCCCCTCTGTCGTGTTGCGCCAGGGCTGACGTTGATGATGTCGCGGCCGTGCGCTCCCTGTGGTTCGTTGCGTTGCCCGTAGCGACGGCGCTACTGATGCTGCCCTGAGCGACTCGGGTCCGCCCAGAGAGCCGCCCTGCCCTGCTGGGCACGTCATTACCCAGCATGCCCGGTGCTGAGCCCACGCCGGGGGCCCCCGGACGCGGGCACCTGGCGCCGGCCCCGGCTCTCTGCTGTCGGGTTCTGCTGAGAGCCGCCCTGGCGCGGTGCCCGCAGCAGTCAGAGGCTCACCCAATGAGCCGCTTTCTCTACTGCTCCCCCCCCCCCCCCCCCGCCGTGGTTAAAGGGGGCCACTATTCACCACCAGGTGTCGCGTGGGTCAGCCATTACACGGACACTTTCTGCCGATGTCACCAACGGCTGGTATTGGCTGATCAGCCTCCCACCTGGGGGTGGAGTAGTCCCTCCCTTCAGCCGACTTGTCCCTCAGGGTTGTGCTGGTTAGCGTTGAGAGTAGGTTGACTTAGAAAAAACAACCTGGCATGGATTCAGAGCTAGACCGGAGCTGGAGTCTCCACCTCTAATCACACCGCTGATGCCCGGGGTCATGAGGTCATCCAAATAACACCACTCCCTCTCCCAATAACACTTCCTGCTTTGGAAAATCAAACAAACCAATCACCTCTCTAGCTTCTCGTCCACTAATACCACACCCCCCACCAGCCCGACCCCCCCCCCCCCCCCCCCCCCCTTGCCCCCACCTGGCCTCATCCTCACCCCTGCCCCCCTCACCCCTAACTCTAACTCTCACCCCCCCATCCCGAAACCAAATCCCTCCCTCTGGGCTCCACAGAACATGTAGACCTCATCTGTAACATTCTCATGCCTTGTCCCCTCCCCCCTGACCCCTGCCCCTCCCCCCCCCCGTTCTCCCACACACCCCCACCAACCCATACCACTTCCAGGACAGGAAGTTCTTCAAAGGATTCTTTGCAAAAGTAAGTTACGCTTCGTGTGTCCTCGCTGTGCCTTTCTCTCTCCCTCCCTCCCTCCCTCCCTCTCGCTCCTTCTCTTTATTATTCTTTTTTTGTTTTGTTGGTTGTTGACAGATCTTCTCTCCTGACGTAACATGATGTCACAATGGTTTTGTCAATAAGGATATGAGCACACACACACTAATACACACACACACACACTCCCAAACATGGAGAGACTGAGAGAGAGACTGGGAGAGAGAGAGATTGACTGAGAGAGAGACATTGAATTTGAATGAGGGAGAGAAAGAGAGAGAGACAGAATAAGAGTGAGCGTGAGCGAGGCTTCTCTAGTCTTTCCTCCTCTCAATCTTCCTCTTCCTCAGACCCCCTGAGCTCCAGCTACTGTTGTTTCCACTACAAGCCTTCATCAAGCCCCCCTCCTCTTCCTCCCAGTCTTTCCCCACCAACATACCCTGCAACTCAGGGGTTCCTCCTCCTCCTCCTTCTCCTCCTTCTCCTCCTCCCTGAGAACAAACTTACTCTGTACTTTCTCACTCTTTCAGGTGGTGTGTGTGTGTGTGTGTGTGTGTGTGTGTGTGTGTGTGTGTGTGTGTGTGTGTGTGTGTGTGTGTGTGTGTGTGTGTGTGTGTGTGTGTGTGTGTGTGTGTGTGTGTGTGTGTGTGTGTGTGTGTGTGTGTGTGTGTGTGTGTGTCATCGTATAACGGGGGCATGTAAACACGCGTGTTGCAGCGCCGTGTCTCACGCCACTGGTCTCTGATTGGCTTGCAGGCGGGGAAGAAGGCGGTGCGCGCCGTGCTGTGGGTGTCGGCGGACGGTCTGCGCGTCGTCGACGACAAGACCAAGGTAGCGTCTGCTCTCTGTGGCCCGCACCCTGTACACGTTCAATAGACGCGTTTACACCCTGGGTTGCAGTGCCCCCTGCTGGCGGGACCTGATATTGTTTGTTTTAGTTCTTCCATCATGCCATGACGCCGTGTATGTATTATTCTTTATTTAAAGCTGGTAGCTGGGGTTTATTTTCATCATTCAATTGGTGTTTTATCTAAATGTATCAATTAATATTTTTGGATGAAGTCCATTAATGCATTTTTTTTCTTTGTTTTGAAGGCTGTTTTCCCAAAGAATACGTACAATCGTAACTGGCATAAAACGTAAACGCATAACCAAAGCACATGAATAAAACGTACACGGGGGAGGGGAAAAAATGTGAACTTTATTAACGATGCATTGATAAAAGCATACAGAAAAGTACGGCTTGTTTCCGCGCACACACAGGACCTGATCCTGGACCAGACGATAGAGAAGGTGTCGTTCTGCGCTCCGGACCGCAACTTCGAGCGGGCGTTCTCCTACATCTGCCGGGACGGGACCACGCGCCGCTGGATCTGCCACTGCTTCCTGGCCGTCAAGGACTCGGTGAGCCCGCGGTGTACAGATAATCATCTATAGCTTATACTAATAATAATAACAACAACGACGATACGTCTGACTTATATTGCGCTTTTCAAAGTTCTCAAAGACGCCCGAGAAAAGCAAGCATTTCTTTAATAACGACAGAAAAAAGATCGATTGCTGACTATAGCTTATAAATCAGCAATCTCTCGCGACACCCACCCCCCCCCCCCCCCCACCCCCCCCATATGCATATGATCAGGGGACCCCCAGTGTGGCCCGATATACATATGACCTCCAGCGACCCACTAGTCTGTGTGGGTGACGGTTGGATCAGGAGCGAGGTGGCGGTTGGGCGGTTGGGGGTGACCTTGGGGGTGACCTTGGGGGTGACCTTGTGACGGTGCGTATCCCCCCCCCCCCCCCCCCACCCAGGGCGAGCGGCTGAGCCACGCGGTGGGCTGCGCCTTCGCCGCCTGCCTGGAGCGCAAGCAGAAGCGGGAGAAGGAGTGCGGCGTCACGGCCACCTTCGACGCCAACCGCACCACCTTCACGCGGGAGGGCTCCTTCCGCGTCACCACGGCGACGGAGGCTGCGGAGCGGGAGGAGGTGATGAGGCAGCTGCAGGAGGCCAAGAAAGGTCAGAGTTCAGGGGGCGCCGGAGGGGAAGCCCCACCACGTAGGCCCGTCCATGACACACAAGGACAAAAAGGCCAACAACTGAGGCTGACACGCTAAGCTAACAAGCCACGCTAGCGAAGCTACGCCTAGTGGGCTCACACACTAGTTGATATATTGGCTAGCAAAACGACAAGCTAACAGATGTACAATAGTCTTGGCAGCGGTGGCATCATTTGCCTTTACTTCCTAGTGTGTATGTAGAATGTAGTGAGGCTGTACTCACACTGCACCAGGGGTCGATCGCCCCCCCCCAACACCACGTTGGGGGGGCTCCGAGCGCCATCTTAACGAACTAAACTCCCCCCTGCAGCCGAGACGGACCCGAGGGCCGCGCTACCGGTGAGCTCCGCCTCCAGCGGCAACGGCTCCTCGGGGCCCCAGTCGGGGGGCTCGTCCTCGCCCGGCTCCTCCCCCCCGCTGTCGGCCGCCACGCTGGGCCCCCAGGCCATCCCGCGCAGACACGCCCCCGCCGACGCGCTGGCCCGGCAGGGCTCGTTCAGGGGCTTCCCGGGCCTCAGCCAGAACAACTCGCCCTTCAAGCGGCAGATGTCGCTGCGCATCGGCAACGAGCTGCCGGCCGCCGCCGGCCAGCGCAAGTCCGACTTCCCGCTCAAAAACACCGGTGAGTGTGTTTGGTGTTGTTGTGTTTTGGTGTGGTTGTGTTTTCGTGTTGTTGTGGTTGGTGTTGTTGTTTTTAGTGTTGTTGTGTTTTGTTTGGTGTGGTTTTGTTAGCATTGTTGTGTTTAGTATTGTTGTTTAGTAGTGTTGTGTTTCGTATTGTGTTTAATATTGTTGTGTTTCGTATTGTTGCGTTTGGTGTTGTTTGGTCTGGTTTTGTTTAGCATTGTTGTGTTTAGTATTGTTGTTTAGTAGTGTTGTGTTTCGTATTGTTTTGTTTCGTATTGTTGTTTTTAGTGTTGTTGTGTTTAGTGTTGTTGTGTTTGGTATTGTTTAGTGTTGTTTAGTGTTTTGCTTTGTTTAGGGTTGTTGTTTTGAGTATTGTTTGAACTAGTGTTGTTGGGTTTAGTGTTGTGTCTTTTTGTATTTTTGTGGTAAGAGTTGTGTCTAGTGTTGAGTTTTATATGGTTGTTTAGTATTGTTGTGTAACGTTGTGTTGGTGTCTCCATAGCCCTGTTCTCTGGTGTTGTGTGTTTAGTATGTTAAAGTATGGTTGTGTAACGTTGTGTTGGTGTCTCCATAGCCCTGTTCTCTGGTGTTGTGTGTTTAGGATGTTATAGTATGGTTGTGTAACGTTGTGTTGGTGTCTCCATAGCCCTGTTCTCTGGTGTTGTGTGTTTAGGATGTTATAGTATTGTTGTGTAACGTTGTGTTGGTGTCTCCATAGCCCTGTTCTCTGGTGTTGTGTGTTTAGTATGTTATAGTATTGTTGTGTAACGTTGTGTTGGTGTCTCCATAGCCCTGTTCTCTGGTGTTGTGTGTTTAGTATGTTATAGTATTGTTGTGTAACATTGTGTTGGTGTCTCCATAGCCCTGTTCTCTGGTGTTGTGTGTTTAGTATGTTACAGTATGGTTGTGTAACATTGTGTTGGTGTCTCCATAGCCCTGTTCTCTGGTGTTGTGTGTTTAGTATGTTATAGTATTGTTGTGTAACGTTGTGTTGGTGTCTCCATAGCCCTGTTCTCTGGTGTTGTGTGTTTAGTATGTTATAGTATTGTTGTGTAACATTGTGTTGGTGTCTCCATAGCCCTGTTCTCTGGTGTTGTGTGTTTAGTATGTTACAGTATGGTTGTGTAACGTTGTGTTGGTGTCTCCATAGCCCTGTTCTCTGGTGTTGTGTGTTTAGTATGTTACAGTATGGTTGTGTAACGTTGTGTTGGTGTCTCCATAGCCCTGTTCTCTGGTGTTGTGTGTTTAGGATGTTACAGTATGGTTGTGTAACGTTGTGTTGGTGTCTCCATAGCCCTGTTCTCTGGTGTTGTGTGTTTAGGATGTTACAGTATGGTTGTGTAACGTTGTGTTGGTGTCTCCATAGCCCTGTTCTCTGGTGTTGTGTGTTTAGTATGTTACAGTATGGTTGTGTTGGTGTCTCCATAGCCCTGTTCTCTGGTGTTGTGTGTTTAGGATGTTACAGTATGGTTGTGTAACGTTGTGTTGGTGTCTCCATAGCCCTGTTCTCTGGTGTTGTGTGTTTAGTATGTTACAGTATTGTTGTGTAACATTGTGTTGGTGTCTCCATAGCCCTGTTCTCTGGTGTTGTGTGTTTAGTATGTTAAAGTATGGTTGTGTAACGTTGTGTTGGTGTCTCCATAGCCCTGTTCTCTGGTGTTGTGTGTTTAGGATGTTACAGTATGGTTGTGTAACGTTGTGTTGGTGTCTCCATAGCCCTGTTCTCTGGTGTTGTGTGTTTAGGATGTTACAGTATGGTTGTGTAACGTTGTGTTGGTGTCTCCATAGCCCTGTTCTCTGGTGTTGTGTGTTTAGTATGTTACAGTATGGTTGTGTAACGTTGTGTTGGTGTCTCCATAGCCCTGTTCTCTGGTGTTGTGTGTTTAGGATGTTACAGTATGGTTGTGTAACGTTGTGTTGGTGTCTCCATAGCCCTGTTCTCTGGTGTTGTGTGTTTAGTATGTTACAGTATGGTTGTGTAACGTTGTGTTGGTGTCTCCATAGCCCTGTTCTCTGGTGTTGTGTGTTTAGTATGTTACAGTATGGTTGTGTAACGTTGTGTTGGTGTCTCCATAGCCCTGTTCTCTGGTGTTCCCTCTCCAGTGGTGGAGGTTGAGGGCGAGGCTGACAGCATCAGCTCCCTCTGCAGCCAGATCACCACCGCCTTCAGCGGGGGGCCGGGCGACCCCTTCGCCTCCGCGCCCATGCCCAAGCCCACCTCCTCCCCACAGTCCCCTGTCGCGCCAGGTAAACCTGACCCCCGTCTCCCCCTGCTGGTGGGGCCCTGTACTGCTCCGTTTAGTTCACCACACGGGGGGGGGGGGAGATATTGCAGAGATAGGGAAATGGTGTGTGTGTGTGTGTGTGTGTGTGTGTGTGTGTGTGTGTGTGTGTGTGTGTGTGTGTGTGTGCGTGTGCGTGTGCGTGTGCGTGTGCGTGTGCGTGTGTGTGTGCGTGTGTGTACCTGAGTATATGTGAGAGTGGATGGATGAGTATAACTCCCCACTATGGACGCTATCACTGGGCATGAATTCGATCAGAAGCCGTTTCTGACTCAACCACTTCATTTGTCATGTCTGCACACTCTTAACTCTTCATGTTTACATTTACATCAACCGCCTAACACACCCATTCACTCACAGCATGTGAACGCGCGCGCCTGCATGTGTCCTGGCGCGCGCGTAGCCTAGCCTAGCATGCCCGGCTATAGCATCTTGTCTCTCTCTGTGCCGTAGTGAACGGCTCGTCGCCTGCTTACCCCCCAGCCCTGCCCCCTCCACTGCCCGCCCGGGACACTAACCCCTGGGCTAAGCCCCCAGCGGGCCCCGCTCCGTCCCCAGGTAAGCACCACAGACCCCCCAACCAGCCAACACCACCCCGGAGCTCCCCGGCTGCCTGGTCTTCATGTTTGTCTGATGTGTGTCTGGCCTGAGAAATGTGATTGTTGTGTTTTGTGCTCTGCTTGCATTTCCATGTGCTGTAGCACGTAAGCTATGTCTGGCTATGAGGTGTTAGCATATATTTTAGCACGTAAGCTATGTCTGGCTATGAGGTGTTAGCATATATTTTAGCATGTAAGCTATGTCTGGCTATGAGGTCTTAGCATATATTTTAGCATGTAAGCTATGTCTGGCTATGAGGTCTTAGCATATATTTGAGCATGTAAGCTATGTCTGGCTATGAGGTCTTAGCATATATTTTAGCATGTAAGCTATGTCTGGCAATGAGGTCTTAGCATATATTTTAGCATGTAAGCTATGTCTGGCTATGAGGTCTTAGCATATATTTTAGCATGTAAGCTATGTCTGGCAATGAGGTCTTAGCATATATTTTAGCATGTAAGCTATGTCTGGCTATGAGGTCTTAGCATATATTTTAGCATGTAAGCTATGTCTGGCTATGAGGTCTTAGCATATATTTTAGCATGCAAGCTATGTCTGGCTATGAGGTCTTAGCATGTAAGCTATATCCGGCTATGAGGTCTTAGTGTATATATAAGGTCTTAGCATATATTTTAGCATGTAAGCTATGTCAAGCGATGAAGTCTTAACATAGCTTTTAGAATGTAAGCTATGTCATAGCTATAACGTCTTGGCATAGCCTCTAGCATAAGAGCATCTCTTTCCAGTGTGATGTTCTCCACTTGTACTGCAGGCATTATATTAAATATGATGGTTATATGATTGGGTAAGATAGTCTGGCACCTAGGGTGTCGAACGGTTCTGGGTTCGATCCCCAACGTCTGCTGTCTACCTGTGGGCCGCCTTGAGCAAGATGCCCCCTAGCCCCTGCCTGCTCCTTAATGACGGCTGAATTCCCTCGCTTTACATCAATGTGTGAACAGTATTCATGTGGGAGACACTAGGACCGTCATGTTGCTGTTCTTCTCTTCACCGCCGCCTTCTTCATGCGCTCTGTCCTCCCCACAGGAAGTGACTGGTCCGCGTCGGCGGCGGTTCTGGGGGGCCCGGCGCCCAGCTCCTCCCCGGCCCCGCCCTCCCACCGCCGCACCCCCTCCGAGGCGGACCGCTGGCTGGAGGAGGTCACCAAGTCTGTCCGGGCGCCCCAGCAGCAGCCGGGGCCCCCCCCGGCCCCCCCCGCAGGCCAGCAGCCCTTCACCGGGGCCGCGCCCGGGGCACCCCCCCCCATAGGCTTCCTGCCCCCTCACATGCCCATGCTGCCCCCCCGCCAGCCGGCCTACCAGCCCCCGGGCCCCTACCCGGTCTCCAACGGGCTGCCGTTCGGCCAGCCCAGCGTGCCCGTGGTGGGCATCACCCCGTCCCAGATGGTGGCCAACGTGTTCGGGTCGGCCGCCCAGCCCCCGCCCCCCGCCTTCGCCCCTCACCCCCAGATGATGCCGCCTCCGGCCGCCTCCATGCCCCAGTACGACCACGGCCACGCGCACGCCCACGCGCTGACCGCCGCCCACTACAACAAGCCCCTCCTCCTGCCCCCTGCCCTCAGCCCCGCCCCCCTGCTGCAGCCCTCGTCCAATGGCAGCGCGGCGTTCAACGGCGGCGGCGCGATGGGGGACAACTGGGCCACCGCCGCCGCGTCCCACCAGCTCCCCTCCATCGCCCCGCCCTCCCCCCCCGCCATCGTCCCTCCCCAGACCTCCCTGGCCCCGCCCCCTCACCCCGGCCAAGTGGACGCCTTTGAGGCCCAGTGGGCGGCGCTGGAGGGGCGGTCCCGCCAGCACACCTCCCCCTCCCCCACCAACCCCTTCTCCAGCGAGCTGCACAAGACCTTCGAGATCCAGCTCTGAAGACCGCCCCCGCGCTCCTCGCCCCCCCCCCCCCCCCCCCCCCCGCCTCCCGGATTGAGGGGGGGGAGAGCTCTGAAGACCCTCCCCCTCTCCTCCTAGAGGGGTGGGGTTAGGGAGCTCTGAAGGACCACCACTACAGCCGTTGGAGAAGGAAAGACTTGAGGAGGGAAAAGATATAAAACTGTGGAGGCTGATTGGCCGGTGAGAGGAGAGGAGAGGAGGGGAGAGAGAGAAGTCTTCTGAAGCAGCTTGCGAGGGGTGGGGTGAAGAAACGTGTTGGGGGGGGGGGGGGGGGTGATGGACGAGGCGTGAGGTTCTGGATCCACGGCGGCCCCGCCCACCCCAGCATCTCATTAGCATCGCCTGTGTTTGTTTTTGTTGTCATGACATCGTCGTCGTCATCCTTCGCCCCTGCGGAGTGGCGTAGGTGACCCCCTGAACGCTGACCTATGACCTCCTCCCCCCAGCACCCTTCCCTAGCGGGCAGCAGCATCTCCTCACGGGCCTGCAGACCGCCGGCAGCACTGAGAGAAACCAAGCTTCCAGACAGGAGGTTCCCCTCGATGACTTCACGATCAGAAGGACCTCAAGAGCGACCGAATGCCAAAATCTTTATTTTTTAATGCATCGAGTATATTTTAAATAGCTATGAAATCTAAACGGAGTAAGTTATCTTTGCCAAAGGCACAGGCTAGCTACAAGGAGGTGTGTGTGTGTGTGTGTGTGTGTGTGTGTGTGTGTGTGTGTGTGTGTGTGTGTGTGTGTGTGTGTGTGTGTGTGTGTGTGTGTGTGTGTGTGTGTGTGTGTGTGTGTGTGTGTGTGTGTGTGTGTGAGAAGTGACCCTATATATATTATGCATAAAGATATATCTATAAAGAATCTATACTGAACACACAGCTGGTGGCAGTGTAGTTTTCCATGTTCTGTAGAGAGAGGTTGTGTGAAGGGACTGCTGCTTTTACTCGTTTTTTTTATTTTTTAAAACGAAAAGCATTGCCGTCAAAGGTATCCTGTGATTGGATGCCCAGGATGCATTGTAAATAAAGGGGCGTCATTGCAGCAACAATCAGTGTGGACCCGACAATGGTGGTGGCGCCCCCTGCTGGTGACTCTTCCACTAGCGCCCTCTTTTAAAACTCATTTATTTTTATTTTTTAATAGTTTAGTACTCGCCATAGTACTTAACGTTTGATTTTTCCTCATGATCTTCCTTTATTTGTGTTAACATTATTTCTTTTTCGATTTTTCCATGTTTTTTCTATTTTGCACAAGCACTAAAAATAGATACATCGACCTCACAGGTGACTTTGATCGCAGTAAGCGGCGGGGTTTGGGAGTTGTAGCACCCGCCGACGGTTTGGCCTCAATCTGGTTCATCTCTCAATGTCTTATTTTCCCTTGTTAAACTCTTAGATGCTTTTTTCTTTTCTTTTTTTATCAAGCCTGTGAATATGATTTTACTCTGATTTTTTAATTTTTATTTTGTAATTCATGCCTTTATTCCACTTTTCAGAAATATTGAAGCAAAAGGAATGAATAAATCGATGGTGGTAGAGGAAAAAGGCTGCCTGTGTGTGTCTTATTTTGGCTTTTTGTATACATGTAAATGTAAAACATGTAAAACATCAACTGTAATAAGAAGTAGTTCAAATCCGGTGGGGGCCTTCGGCTACATTATCCAACGCTACTGAAGTACACCGTATGCTTCATGGGGAAGACGAAGAGATTTGAGGAGGGTTCGGTTCCTCCTCACCGCCGTCCGTCCAATGGGCGGCGCTACGCTGAACACTCCGCCCCTGGCCGCTGTCACTATAAAAGCGGACCGGAAGGACTTCATCACAACTGGAAAAGAAACAAGTGTGCATGTGCATGATTCTGGCCTCTTGGGTTGTCCTAAACAGGTAACGGTTTGAACGTTTTACCAAGTCAATAATTGAGGTTTTTTTTTTACATATTGAAACCAATGCCAGATAAGGACACAGAAACGCAAGGCTTCGTTGATAACGTTCATGAGGTAGTTGTAGCAGACCGTTAGCATGTCTGACAGCTTCATATCGTCGGCATGATAAACAAGCTTGTGTGACATGACGACACAATTGAAACGTTTGATTTGCGGTGCATTGATCTGTCCATGACTGCCCGTCCGCACGCAGAGCAGTGCGTAATGTCTGCAGCTGACTTACGCACAGGTGTTTGCTTTCATTAGCCACATGGCTAGCAGTCGATAAGACACAACTAGTTCTATTAACCAACTAGTCCAGAGTCCACATGTCTAACCGTATCGTTAGTATCGATTGTAGCTGTTGTTGCCACGTAGAGACGTTAATTACTAAAGATCGCTGATTAGACAACCTGATTAGTATCTTAACGCGTACAACTTGGCATGGCAGGCTGGTCACTTTGAACATTTGGTTTAATATTCGTTTTTTGCAGGGCGATGCTGAGTCGGAAAGTATCACAATAGAAGAGATTGATTTCCCGACGTCCCCGGTGACAAAGGTAAAGCCGATATCGTCACTCTAATCGTGCGAAGAAGCCGGGCGATGCACGTTGATCTTTGCCCCGAAGACTGCATGTGTTGATTCCCAGTCCAGGTCCTTCTCTACCCCCATCCTACTACCCCAATCAAAGATGTCTCCCCGCGGGTCCATATCCACCGTCATAACGACGGTACTCGGGGTGACTCTAGGCGGGCTGCTGATATGGCGCGTGTACCGGAGACAGAGGAAACGGCTGCCTTGCGCTCACAAGGCAGTCGACCCCGTGGATGCCTCTCCACCTCCGCTGGTGGTGGAAAACCAACTCGAGTTCACGGAGTCTCCAGCCACGCAGGTTTCTTCTCCCCCACCCCTGCCCCCACCTCCACCTCCCTCGACCCCGGTGGTAGACCTACCCTCTCCCGAGCAGCTGCTGAGGGTGGCGCCCGTGGTGGTGGGCTCAGAGGAGGAGTGGGAGCGTGTGTGGCCCGCCCTCCAGAAAGACCTCGCCGTCTTCCCCGTGTTGGGGCTGGACTGTGAATGGGTAAAGAAACGCGGCGTAAGAACAGAGTTTTGCATGACCGTCTTCGATGAGTTCCTGAGTACGCTCTTGTTTTGGCGGGACCTCCTCACCCCGTCGGCTTGTCTCTTCCCCGGTCCAGGTGTCGGCGAAGGGCAGAACCTCCATGGTCTCCCTGCTCCAGGTGGCCTCCTACTCGGGCCGGTGTGTCCTGGTCCGGATGGTTTCCCTCTGCGGGGCGACGCGCTCCATCCCCCTCAGCCTGATGGAGGTCCTGCGAGACCCCCACATCCTGAAGGTGGGGGTGGGCTGCTACGAGGACGGCAAGCGTCTGATCCGCGACTACGGCCTGGCCGTGGGGTGTACGGTGGACCTGCGGTACCTCGCCCTCAGACAGAGGTAGGCCCTGCCCCCCCCCCCCTTGGTTAGACTCCACCCCCTTTCTGTAGTTAGGTCCCATCAGTGACCTACTGTACCTGGATTAACATTGGAGGTCAGGATAGGTTGGTGGCTATGCAGTTTGACTCCGGGCTGAAAGGTTGTGGGTTTGAAGCCCCATGTCCACAGCCTCACCTGTAGGCCTCCTGGAGCAAGATGCCCTCTAGCTGCTCCTTAATGACGCGTCTCTCCGAGTCTCTGCAAGTCGCTTGGGGTGAAAGTGCTGAATGAAACCGTAAACTAAAACCACTTGACTTCGAGAACACCTTTTACGTCCTAGTCTTGGCTCGATTTTATGTTCATTATCGAAAACAGATGCAAGAGGCCAAGGTTTAGTTGCTTGTCACAACTTAGGATTCTGAAAAGAGGAACGAGCAGGTGCCTTGTCCATTTTGAATGAATTCACATTGTGGGCTCATAAAAACAAGATATCAATGATTCATTTGAGTTTTTACTGCCGGCAGCTGCTAAAAATAGCAAACTAATGTAGTGAAATGGGGCGCGTTGCACATTGTGTGATTCGATCATAAGGGGAAAACCTTCGTAGGCACCCTGACCCAAAGCAGCACGGGGCTGTCACTCAGCAGACATGATGTCACTCTGCGCGGGGCTGTCAATCAGCTGTCAGGATGTCATTCTGCACAAGGTTGTCAATCAGCGGGCTCCCAGTAGCGCTGGTGTAGTCCCATTGGGAAGCAAAAAGTTTTGGTGCATTCCTTAAATGTGTCTAGCTGGGATTCTAAGCCGCACAACATGAAGATAGTCTTTACATCGATTTCAGTCATACTCACCCCACACTTTCACTAATGTATTCTTATTAGTATTATAGTGTCAAGTCTTTGTGTTGTTCTGAAGCGGTGTGGCGTCTGTTCTGATGCGGTGTGGCGTCTGTTCTGAAGCGGTGTGGCGTCTGTTCTGAAGCGGTGTGGCGTCTGTGTTCTGAAGCGGTGTGGCGTCTGTTCTGAAGCGGTGTGGCGTCTGTTCTGAAGCGGTGTGGCGTCTGTTCTGAAGCGGTGTGGCGTCTGTTCTGAAGCGGTGTGGCGTCTGTGTTCTGAAGCGGTGTGGCGTCTGTTCTGAAGCGGTGTGGCGTCTGTTCTGAAGCGGTGTGGCGTCTGTTCTGAAGCGGTGTGGCGTCTGTTCTGAAGCGGTGTGGCGTCTGTTCTGAAGTGGTGTGGCGTCTGTTCTGAAGCGGCGTCTGTGTTCTGAAGCGGTGTGGCGTCTGTTCTGAAGCGGCGTCTGTGTTCTGAAGCGGTGTGGCGTCTGTTCTGAAGCGGTGTGGCGTCTGTTCTGAAGCGGTGTGGCGTCTGTTCTGAAGCGGTGTGGCGTCTGTGTTCTGAAGCGGTGTGGCGTCTGTTCTGAAGCGGTGTGGCGTCTGTTCTGAAGCGGTGTGGCGTCTGTTCTGAAGCGGTGTGGCGTCTGTTCTGAAGCGGTGTGGCGTCTGTTCTGAAGTGGTGTGGCGTCTGTTCTGAAGCGGCGTCTGTGTTCTGAAGCGGCGTCTGTGTTCTGAAGCGGTGTGGCGTCTGTGTTCTGAAGCGGTGTGGCGTCTGTTCTGAAGCGGTGTGGCGTCTGTTCTGAAGCGGTGTGGCGTCTGTTCTGAAGCGGTGTGGCGTCTGTGTTCTGAAGCGGTGTGGCGTCTGTTCTGAAGCGGTGTGGCGTCTGTGTTCTGAAGCGGTGTGGCGTCTGTTCTGAAGCGGTGTGGCGTCTGTTCTGAAGCGGTGTGGCGTCTGTTCTGAAGCGGTGTGGCGTCTGTTCTGAAGCGGTGTGGCGTCTGTTCTGAAGCGGTGTGGCGTCTGTTCTGAAGCGGTGTGGCGTCTCTCTGTCCAGGCATGTGCTGCTGAACAACGGGATGAGTCTGAAGTCTCTGGCGGCGGACCTGCTGAGCGTCTCTCTGGATAAATCTCTGGAGCTGCGCTGCAGCGACTGGGAGGCCGAGCAGCTGAGCGGGGAACAGGTGACCTCTCCTCCTCCTTGTCCAGGGAACGCTGCTTCTTTCAGCCACAGCCAACTCCCACACCATGTCGTTTAGCGTTGACTACACATGAACAAGACGTACATGCAACAGTGTGTGAGGATTCAGAAAATGCAATGTTGATTATAATTGTTTTTCATATGTATGGAGCTGTTTTATATTTAGGTAGATTTGATTAAAATGTCAGTTCACTCGTACAGTTAGTTTATTGCCATGTTGCTTCTTTATTTTATCTGACCCCTCTCTCCCCCCCTGGTCACGTGACCTCTCTCTCCCTCCTGGTCACGTGACCTCTCTCTCCCCCCCCTGGTCATGTGACCTCTCTCCCCCCCTGGTCATGTGACCTCTCTCTCCCTCCTGGTCATGTGACCTCTCTCCCCCCCTGGTCATGTGACCTCTCTCCCCCCCTGGTCATGTGACCTCTCTCTCCCTCCTGGTCATGTGACCTCTCTCCCCCCCTGGTCATGTGACCTCTCTCCCCCCCTGGTCATGTGACCTCTCTCTCCCTCCTGGTCACGTGACTGCAGGTGCGCTATGCAGCGCGCGACGCCCAGGTCTCCGTCGCTCTGTTCTTCCACCTGCTGGGGCTGGGCAAAGACTCTAGCCCCTCCCCCTGCTCCTCCTCTACCCCCGCCTCCTCCTCTACCCCCGCCTCCTCCTTTTCCTCTAGTCCCGCCTTCTTCTCCTCTAGCCCTGTCTCCTCCTCCTCTAGCCCCGCCCCCTACGCCCAGCTGGCCGCCCGATGCCAGGGGCTGGTAGACGTTCCGTTCAGGGAGGTGCGGGGCTCCGGCCGGGGGGCCGCGGACGGGGACGAGAACACCCCCTCGGCGGGGGGCGGCGAGCGGACGCCGCGGAAGCTGACCTTCGAGATACCGGAGGCTGGGGACCAGCAAGTCCCAGACCCCCGGCGCAACCAGAAGAGGAAGCCCCTTGGGGCGGGCTTCTCCGCCAGGTGAGAAGGGTCCCCCCCCCCCCCCCCCCCCCCCCCACACACACACACACACTCACTCACTCACTCACTCACTCACTCACTCACTCACTCACTCACTCACATTCAGCTTTTAATTGCCTGTACAACGTAGCCACTCCATTGGTGTATTCAGTGCTGCATGTGTCTGGTGTTCTAAACAGGAAGTCTCCTCTCTATGACAACTGCTTCCTGCACGCCCCTGACGGCGAGCCGCTCTGCACCTGCGACAAGAAGAAGGCCAAGTGGTACCTGGACAAGGGCCTCGGAGGTACCTGAGCTAGTCCCGCTAAGGAGGGAGGGGTCCTGTAGGCAGGCTGCGGTCCTGGGGAGTACCACCCTGTAACTAGTACCAGCCCCTACACTATCCTGCCCCCCTTGGGCTTTGTGTAGCCACTAAGGCCTTTACTCTACCCAGTGTGCGAAATACTAGGAGGGAAGGGGGGGGGGGGGGGGGGGGGGGGGGGGGGCCTTACTTACTATCATTTTGCTTTTTAGAAGTGAATCCAAAATGATCTAATAACTTTTTTAATGTTTGTAACAAACGACTGTATTATTATTTATTATTAATAGTAATTATCTCGAAACTGAAAATCCTCCACAGTGCAGGTTGTACAGATGTTGTGTTCTGTGCTGTTGTTTTGTAATGCCACTAGGAGGCCCTGCAGACAGTAATGAAGAGTGACCCGTGTTAAGACGGGCAGAAGAAGACTGAGAAGCCGGTGTAATGCTGATGCTTGTCATTCGCAGTAAACGTCGTTTTCTTGCCTCTTCTTGCTGTCGTTCTTTGAAGATACCACGACATCCAAATCCACCACAAATGCCAATTTATGACATTCTTCTGCTCGTCTTAAAATAATTGTCCAAAATTCTGCAGTTGAGGCTTTCAGGGGGTCTCGAGTGTCAATCAGGGGGGGGGCTCGGGCTCCCCTGTGCGGTACAACAATGTCCGTAGTGGGAGCAGTGATGCGTTTTTAAATAAAGCGGCAAAGGTTGAGTGTTTTGTCTGTGTGACCCAGTTCTGGACAGCCCGGACCCCTTCGTGGTGCGGCTGCTGTTCGAGCCGGCGGGCCGGCCGGACTCCAAACAGGACTACTACCTGACCGCCAAGGAGAACCTGTGTGTGGTCTGTGGGAAGGCGGACTCCTACATCAGGTTCGCCTTGCTCGGGGCTTTAGCGTGGGCTTTTTTAATGTGGCTGAGAGGGTCTGTCGTAGGAAACCCTTTTGGATGCCTTGGGGTTTAGGAAATGTGACGGTGAGCTAAATCTGCAACACCCGTCTCTGATTGGCTTCAGAACGGGCCATTTCCAACTGTTGACGTGGGTTAAAAGGATTTCGATTTTAATTCAAATTAGATTTTCTGTTATGTTTCCAAAAGGAAAGTTTTTCCACAAAAATAAAATAAAACGCATCTCTTACGGTGTGACCTTACTTACTTGGGTGGTGGATTTGCTAATGAGCAGCCATATTTGTAGTCCATGATCCCCTGTCCTCCTCCCATCCACGCCGCCTTCAGGAAGAACATCGTGCCCCACGAGTACCGGCGCCACTTCCCCTCGGAGCTGAAGGACCACAACTCGCACGACATCCTCCTGCTGTGCACGGCGTGCCACGCCGCCTCCAACGTCCACGACGGCTCCCTGAAGCAGCAGCTGGCCGAGGAGCACGGCGCCCCCCAGGGGTGCGAGGAGGGGGTGCGGGTGATGGAGGACTCGGACCGCCGCCGCGTGCGCTCGGCCGCCCGGGCGCTACTCACGGCCGGCGACGCCCTGCCGGAGCGACGGCGGTCGGAGCTGCTGGCGCTGATCCGGGACTTCCTGGAGCAGGTGGGCCGCCAGGGGGGCCGCGAGCTGACCCCCGAAGACCTGCGGCAGGCGGCCGAGCTGGAGACCAGGTGAGTGGGTTAGGGGGCGGGGCTTCAGGGAGATGGGCGGGACCTTCCAGGTGAGTGGGGAAGGGGGCGTGTCTTCAATGTTGCATTTAGTCTATTTTAAAGTCTCTTAAAGGACAAAATCTTGCAGGACTTCAAATGCGGGAGACGTTTTCGTAGCGGGTAAATTGGTCTGGTAAAGACATGACGGTTATCGCCATTAATGATAGCGGTGTGCTAGCGCCAAATAAAACGCCCGTCTGTCGGCACGGCCACAAGCGAGCGTAGCTGTGGACTCAAACACGGTTTTCTTTAATTTATTCGATTTTCTCAAACGCTTTTCTGCCTCCCACCCCCTCCCCCACCCACCCCCTCCCCCCCGCCTCCACGCTGCGGCAGGATCTTCAACAAGTCCTACGTCCCCCACGGTCTGAAGGTGGTGCAGGCGCAGGCGGAGCGCGGCGGCCTGCGCGGCCTGATGGCGCTGGAGCGCCGCTGGAGGCAGCACTTCCTGTCCTCCATGCGCCCCCGTCACCTCCCCCCGCTCTGGTCCGTCGACCACAACCACAGGAAGTTCCGGCTCAAGTACGGAGAGGACCTGCCCGTCATGCTCAACTGAGGTACCCCCCCCCCCCCCCCCCCCCCCAGGTTGCTTGCTTTGCTCATGGGCACCGCGGCGGCGACGAATACGAAGGAACGCCTTCTCCGACCGTCGGGAAGGACCCAGAAACTCCATTTAACGCGTAAGACCTTTTCCGTGTTCGGCCGAGAGACGTGTGGGTGTCAAACGTTGGACTCCCACAGAACCTAAACGTACCAGAGCTCGTCTCCGCGGTGGACTCGGGGTCGACCCGATCGGGCGCCAAAAAGACACCGCGTTGGATGAGGTGGGCGGAGCTTGGTGCGCACATGCTCAGTCCACCGCTAATGGCTGTCACTTTGGCCCCCCCGGTCCAAACCCCCTGCACCCGGAGTCCAGCTCCCCGGCTGCCTGCATCAGGCGCTGGACGCCCCGGTCTCGACCTCCCACCCACCCCAACAAGTAGATGGAAACGGTTATTTTTATATACAGATAGAAAAAAGTAAGACTCATTTATTTTAGGTTGCAGAACAAAAGGACTGTGGATGAAACATTGCTCTGAAGTGTTTTAATGAGCTGCTCCCTGCTCTTCCTTACCCCCCCACCCACCCCATGCAGGCCAGCAGCCTTCATCTATGGATCTATTGAACTGATTATAATTGTTTTTGTTGCTCTGGATATTTGTTTACATATTCATCCTCAACAGATAAAGAGAACATAAACTATATAAAATGGCAACACTCGTTCTCATTGGACGGATGACTTGACAATATCCGCTCTCATTGGACGAATGTAATGACACCCATTTTCATTGGACAGATAAAATGACAGTGTTCCCAAAGGCACCAGTCAGAGAATCATACTTCCCCACCGGTCACTTCGCAAGGTGACCTTGGGGGACATCTCTCTGGTTGCTCCTTGGGGCCCCTAGAGAAGGTCCAGGGGGAGCTTCTCGTACCGCGTCCCCTCTATGTTCCCAGGCTCCTCCTGAAGGCTCGGATATTTCCCTGGCCCCACGGGCCCCTAAACCTCCGAGCCCGACAGAGGGTCCGATACCTCGCCTCCGCCACGGTCTAGATAGTCTGCTTATTATGGGATGGAGTGGAGAGACGTGGGATGTAAAAAAATCAGGACGACTGCGTTTATTGTAAGAGTTGAAATGTTTAAATTAAAGGAAAAAAAGGCCAATGGGGTGAGCATATTTAAAAACCTGATGAATGCTTTGGTTACTATGGAAACATAATTAATATTAAACTTCAGCCAAATGCGTTTTTTTTTTAACTGCATTTATCTGCATGTTTTGTTTAATCGAGAATAAAAAATAAAGTTGTCTTTGTACTCTGCGTCCCAGTTTTCTGTAGATAGAATATATCAGGTCTCCATTGATTGAGACCTTTTTCAACATCCAAAGTAGCTGAACTCTAAATGTATCTGTAGCAGTCACACTGGGCCCAACCACCAATTTATCTTAAGGTTTCAAATCGTAGTGTTACCGGTTAATCTGACTGATGTTTGTGTTCTCAGTTTCAATGAGAGGCACTGAAAGGTATTCTTAAATCACTCTCTCAATGCATGTTTAAGTATCGACCGGGTCCATCAAATAATCCGCGGAGATCGTTCTGTTGAATTGCTTTCCTTGAATCTTTTGTTGCCTACGCTGCTTGACTGTGAAAAGACAAAAATGCAACTGACCATGTTTCCCATTTAATGTTTTTATTTCTTACAAAATCACAGTTTAATAAATAGTCTGTAAAAATGAGTAGAAAAGTGGTTTTAATATTTAATATATGAATCATTCGTGACTTTCAGGTCAAAGCATTCTTTAGTTGAATTTCGTCAGGAATGACTTTTTTTTTTTGTATGTTTCTTACAATCTAGTTTTGCTGAATTAAGGCCTCTTCATTTTGGCATTAGAACAATCTGTCAGTCGAATGTTTTGTATCTGGAGTTGAATTGGGGAGATGACCTCCCTCGGTTTCACAGTTCAGTCACAAATAAAAACAAAAGAAACCTCAAAATGGCACAACATGCTGATTAACTCTCACTCCGGAAAGCCGTTCTACCGACACACCCCTTCAGACGGACAAACCGCCGCCTCTCTAACGGAGAACTACGTCGACGCATTACTCTGCGATTCTTCGTACATTAAAACGAAAAGGTTCAATATCGAACATATTCGATATTGAACCTTTTCGTTTTAATGTATATTTAAGATTAAGTTTGCTAGTATGTCTTTTAATTCTACTAATTGTCATATCCGTGTAGTTCTCCTTTGAGTAAAGTGTAGCCGTTGGCGACACGACAAGTGACCTCATTATGGCGTCACACCTTAGCCACGCCCCCTCCTCTCAGCCACGCCCCCTCCTCTCAGCCACAACACTAACCTTACTGCATATTATTGAACAACTTTGATCATCCCAGCTTTAAAACAGAACAAATACAAGTAGTTAGCAACAAACCATTGAAGGACAAACAGACATGGTCAGGAATAAGAAGGCCTTTTGTCATACATCCCTAAATCACTATTTCACATGAAGGGGGCGGTTTGGTTCAAATGTTTCACATCTTATAAACCAAGCGGTAGACTAATGTTATCGCAGTATTTAAAACATTAATCTTAATCTCTAAAGACATAGTCGACTTAAGTAAGGCATATTCTGAACACTACATTTAACCTTAAAGTTGTCCCCGAAGAGCAAGAATTTGACACTTAATTCATAATACATCAAATTTAGATTTGACATGGAATGGAAAGATTAATTCAATTTTATGGGAACATTTAGCTCAAATTTCATAATAGGGTTTGGCACTGCTTGTGCAAATTATCTTTCTATGACTAAGGGATTAAAATGTCACTTCCAGTGGACAGGATTCGCCTTATTACACAGGAAAGAACCAACAGATTGTCAATGTAATGTAAAACATTAAGCACAGTGGGCAACTGTTGCAAATAAATAATATTAAATATAATGTTAAATTGTGATATTGTCATAATTACGTCGTTCTTTTGGTCAAAGGCTGTTGTATGTTGCAGTCAAAGTATTGTCACATATCTGAAGTGAATATTAAAACTACGAAAGTGACTGCATAACCTTGCTTGGTTTTTCGACTTCCCAACTGACGGCTGGTCTTACTGGTGTGGTGACCTTGCTCTGTGACAAAACCCAGGGAACTGCCGACAAGACGCAGTGTCGGCCCTTTACTGAAATACATGGGCACCAAATGATCAATTAAAACCCCCCACAAACACACGTTTCCCCTCGTTTGTCACACGACGACAACATTTCCCTCCTTTCGTTTGGCGCCATCGCTGCTCCCCCAACGCCCCGCCCCCCCCCACCCCCCTTTATTGCTTGCGTGATAAAACATACTGCTACTTTCTTGGGCTTTCTCAAAAAACACGGACATTGAACTACGACTGTCTCCCGTTTGGACTACGCAACCCGCCAGGGTGGAGGCCGCAGGGCACTCTGTCCGTTTGTACCGCCGTCTCCGTAGACAGACGGACTCCAGGGCACTCTGTCCGTTTGTACCGCCGTCTCCGTAGACAGACGGACTCCAGGGCACTCTGTCCGTTTGTACCGCCGTCTCCGTAGACAGACGGACTCCAGGGCACTCTGTCCGTTTGTACCGCCGTCTCCGTAGACAGACGGACTCCAGGGCACTCTGTCCGTTTGTACCGCCGTCTCCGTAGACAGACGGACTCCAGGGCACTCTGTCCGTTTGTACCGCCGTCTCCGTAGACAGACGGACTCCAGGGCACTCTGTCCGTTTGTACCGCCGTCTCCGTAGACAGACGGACTCCAGGGCACTCTGTCCGTTTGTACCGCCGTCTCCGTAGACAGACGGACTCCAGTGCACGATGGCAGTGGGGGAGGGAGGGACAACGTTGACATTTGCTGGTGATTTCAGAATGAAGCTCACATATTCTTTGGGGTTCACTCCATGGAGACAAAACGGAGCCTGCTGAATTCAAGATCAACCGCTGCCACTGGGGGGGGCCACTGGGTGGGTGGGGGGGGGGGGGGGGGGGGGGGTTTACAAAACCACTGACAAACTCAACCACCTCAAATCACCCTCTATTCAGGCACACAAAGTCAAAGTAACTATTCGATATTTCAGGTTCACACACACACACACACACACACACACACGCTCACTCAACCACGTAAACCTACTGCATTTCTGTCTAAATCGCCCCAACTCGGTTTTTAAAACACAACTGGCACGGATTATCAAAATAAATACCCTGGAAGCTTGGCACTATGCAAAGTAAAGTTCACATTTCAAAGGAATCTTATTAAAAAACTAGTGAATCGTTTGTCTACGCCACACGTGTCGGCTTTGCTCACTAATATTTAAATACTATATGCTGATGACAATGGTCTGTGGTGAACTTCTGGATGACGTTATAAACTACCACTGAAACTGTAGAGCTATTCAAATAGAACTTTGTTTCCACAAACATGTACACCAAAATGAAGTACCTAACATCTATGTACTGTAGATAGTGCTGCCGTCTGCTTTGCATCTGTGTTTCAGTGCCTCTTTAGACCCCCCACCCCACCCCACCAACCCACTGTGTGTCACAATCAGTTGCTTTGCGGGTCACTGGAAACCCACAGAGTAATCTCTTCAAGTCGCCCCGACGCCATTTTGTGGCTGGCTTTGGCCGTTCTGTTTCAGGGCGCAGACGGGACATCGGTCTGCCGGTCTACAGGGAAGCACGCCTCTCTTTAATGCACTGAGGCCATCTGTTGCATTCACGATGGCGAACCCCACGACGACATCAGCTCGATTGGAAGCCTGTTGGTGGATGTCGGCTGGTCAGGCTACCTCACCGGTTTTCCATCCAGGATGCTGGTGAGGGCCTGGTCCAGGGAGGGGCCCAGTGGGGCCCTGGACTGGGCCCCACTGGGCCCCTGAAGACGCTGGAGCTCCAGGATGCTGTCGATGGCGCTCTGGAGATGTTCGCTCAACACGTTGTCCTCCTGTCGGGGCGAGGTCGCTGGGCTGCCCCTTAGCTCCGCCCACAGAGGCACCTCCGGCCTATAGCGTTTCACGCATGGGTTGACATCAGGAGGAGGCGAGACGGACTGCGGCTCTGAGACGGAAATCGGACCCGCGGGCTTTCCCTCGGGCGTGGGGGCGGTCCGTGTTTCAGCGGCACTATCGATGGGCGGGTCCGGCCCAGGTGCTTTAATGGGTGGGGCTCCGTTGGATATCCCCTTGCCATTCAGTGGCCGTGGAGGCGTGGCCTCTTCTGGCGCCTCGCAGTTCCGCTCCCTCACAGAACCGCCGCCGCCATTGGTCAGCAGGCCGGCGTGGTTCCGTTTGCGCGCCGGGTCGCAGGCGGAGTTGTGGACCACTTTCCGGGATCCGGACTCATGCTTGATGGTGAGCCGGAGGGCCCCGCGGGAGCTGGAGCGGTAGGTCTTAAGACCCGGGGGCCGGTCCGACACTCTGGTCCAGGTCGGGGGGGAGGACGGGCTGGGGAGCGGGCCGGAGGAACCACACGGGGAAGACGCTGGACCGGTCAAGGCTGCGATGAATGACTCTGGAACAGGCAGAACCAACAGCTAGTATCAACCGGAACCATGGGATAACAGAAAAGGTGTCATCAGCCACGTTTTGGGACTTCTCTTTCTGTCGGACTGCTAAAGGCAAACATATCAAGACATGTTCAGACGGTTTGCATGTGAATCCTTATCCCCGGGTCTGGTTCTGCAGACGCGTTTGATAGCGAGCCTCTAGCGGTCTCCCGGCTCACCTGGGTCTCTGCGGGCTCGCCGTCTGTCCTCCCCCAGAGCGAAGCGCTCCGCCTGGAGGAAGAGACGCTCCAACATCACCATCTCCGCCGAGGGACTGTCCTGCTGTCGAACCACACAGAGGGGAACGGAGAACGTGAACGAACTCAGACTAAATGAGTTGAGACTGATGCTCCATGGTCGGCACCTTGGAGAAAACGGTCCACCAAACGGCGTTCATTTATATTACAATACAAAGAGGCAGGGCTGTCTCACCTGAGCTTCCGCGACCAACAGCTGTCTGTATTTGTTGACCATGTCTTTGGTTCGCTTCAGAAGAAACCCTGACACAGTGTCAAACTCCTGGTCCACTGGAGGGAGGGAGGGAGAGGAGGGAGAGAGAGGGAGACTTCATTACACTGGAGTTAACAAGCGTAACTAAATCCGAGGCTGTGTAATCTGATGCTTTCAAAGATGCATTAAGGTCAATTTTGTGTCCGCAAATTCCTGTCCGCTAGAAGTGTCTAGTTCCAAAATCAATCAATCTGTATCTGACATTTTCAGTAATTACATCAAACTATTACTGGAGCCAGTCTGAGAAAGTGCAGCCAATACTGCCTGTATGACATTTATAAAAAATTAGGGAGGGTTTTAATGTCTTCATCATCTCCGTAAGAAAGACTGAATCCCTGCTGGCTGACCCGAGTGGAAGTGGTCCTGGGTGGGCAGGGGGCCGGCGCAGGTGTGGTAGGGCAGCAGGCGGCCCACGGCGTCCCCCAGCGTGGAGAAGGACGTGTGGGTGTACGGGCTCTGGACCGCTGCTTGGTCCAGAAACTGCTGGTTCTGAAATCTGGGGAACAGGGAGAGAGGAGTTACTCCTTGGGCTTCCATCCACCCATACGGGCGCATGGGGTGGCACCCCACGTCATGGGGTGGCACCCCACGTCATGGGGTGGCACCCCACGTCATGGGGTGGCACCCCACGTCATTGGCTGGCACCCCACGTCATTGGCTGGCACCCCACGTCATTGGCTGGCCCAAAATATTATACAAAAATTAAATTAAAACAATATAAAACGGATAGAAAATTTGGAAAAACAAATCATCAATCCATCCCCAAATGTTGTTTCTAAAACACAAATGTGTTTAATATTATGATCTGTGTGTGTGTGTGTGTGTGTGTGTGTGTGTGTGTGTGTGTGTGTGTGTGTGTGTGTGTGTGTGTGTGTGTGTGTGTGTGTGTGTGTGTGTGTGTGTGATAAAAATAGCCTAACAATCATCTAATTGGCTAGGAGAGGCAAACGGCTGGATTATGATTCTGGCCCGTGTTCTGCTGGCCAGCTGCCTCTACGGCCTCCATCGTCAGACAATGAATTTGTCGATTCTGCTGTGAGTGCATTTGCTGTGTCAGACAATCTAAGAAAACTGAAGAAAGGCCTGTTTGTAATTGGACAGGTGCACACTGTGATGGTGATAAGAGTAGGCATGATTGTGCTGCAACCACTCATTTGCAATAGCACTCCTGTTCCTAGTGCTGTTGGATGTCAATCATTTTCATGGAGCCAGAGAGAACTCTGTGGCGGAGAGCCAGTGGAGTGAAGTCAAACCAAGATTAAACACTCATTAACATTAAACATCACAGCTCTGACTGGGTGAAGGCCAGATCAGAAATGTTACCTTGTTTTTACTCTTTTATCAGATGCTTTAATCCAACGCGACTAGGAGTGAAATCAGATACGAGTCCTTAAGGAGTAGGTAGGGCTTAGGGCAACTTGCTCAAGGATGACTAGGCTGAGGAAATGGGGGATCAAACCAAGTATCTTTCGACTGAGAGTCGAACACCCTAGCCCTGAAACGTTCCTGCCCCTGGGGTCTCATAATCCACAGCCCCCAATAACCCATGTAATTGAATGCCAACTCTAAACGGCCCATAGTCTTGACATCCTCTCCAGGGTTCAACGTTAACGGCTCCTCTGCGGTAGCATTCTGTTGTAATGTTTGCGCTGCTGTGGTTTGGTGTGATACCTGCACTGCCATGCATTGCCGCGTACCTGAGCCGTCGCATTGCAGGGGTGAGTCTGTCCTCCATCACCTGTTCCACCTGTTCTGCCAGCTGGCATGAGGATGATGACAGCCCAGAGGAGATCATCAGGGGAGAACCCAGATCCATCTTGTAGTCAGACAGATATGACGCCTTCTGGTCAGTAAACAAGTGTGTTGAAACGGATTGTCTCGGTTACAGAAGCAGTCAGAAGCTTTGGTTAAGTTTGTTGTGGACTATTGACTACTTCTATAACGTATTTAATCAAATCAATGGATGAGATAAGATATTCTGATCCATTGAATGATTTGGCTTCCATCTTCAATCTCAACGCCTCACCTGGCAGTCAGACTGCTCCTCGGGTTGAAGGGAAGGTTCCTGAAGGATCTCCAGGTGATCTAGGGGCCCGAGGCCCCGCAGGGCTTGGGTTATTAGAGATGGTGGGGGGACATCAAGGGAAAACTCTGCACCCTCTAAGACCAAGGCAGCTGCTGACTCTGAAGAGAAGATACCAGCGATTTAGTGGAATGAACATGAATGGTATGAACTACAAGTTGAACTGAAACCGATTGTGTGATATTCATGTTAAAGGACATGATGTGACCTACTGCTTAGTGAGTGCTGTTGGACAGCTGGTTCTTCTGCTCCACTGGAGAGGCTGGAGGGCATCGCCAGGGCTCCAGGCTGCTGGTACTGGTGGTGATGGTGGTGCTGAGACAGGTTGAAGACCAAGCCCTGGTCCTGGACCACCACCTCGGGATGGGCTTGAGGCACTGAGGCCTGGGTCTGGATGTTGGACACAAAGGCTTCTAAGACACGGACCTGGGGTTGGATTTCAGACTGGGTTTGGGGAACTGTGTCCAAGTTCTGCATCATGGGAAGTGAGGCCCGTGGGACCTGGGGCTGGATTAGGGGCTGAGGCTGGTGACTTGGTACTTGGGCCGCCGGAGTCGCTGGTTGAGATGAAGCCACCTGGGACTGGTTGATTGGTGAGAAGCTGGCTGATGCTGTGCTTGGTGTATCCTGTACAGGATGGGACGAACAGAGTTCAAGTGCTTCCTCAGAGTCAGGCGGGAGTGGAGAGGCCGCCACACATTGGTCCACGAGTGCAGCAAGGGTGTCAGCCTGACCCATGGAGGACTGTATCTGGGACAGAGCCTCTCTCTCATTGTCTGGGGGAGAATCGAGGGATTCCATTGGCCCGACTGGTAGTGCTCCCAGCAGGAGTTCAGAAGGTGTGATGGGAGAACTAAGTGCTTGCTGCAGAGGAAACAAAGTCATGTAAAAAGAGTTGTATTAATCAGAAACTACGCTAATCCTAATTGCGTGGTCGGATGGGTTTACAGGTGGTGTATTTTGGTTTCAATTTCCTCATCCACACCATCTGAGTCCAATCTTTGTCCTTATAAGGGACATCTTTTCAATATGACCTTTGTTCACATATGAGATGACATGATGTTACTTAATAGTTCAGCAGATGGCCCCATGGGTCCATCACTCATTACATTACTCAATACATCCATCAGCCATTACATCCATCACTCAATACATCCACCCCTACATCATCCAATACGTGCATCACCCAGCACATCCAATCATGACCTCTGACCTGTTGGAGTTGCATAAAGGCCTGGTTGGTAACCATGGAGTGGTCCAGCTCCTCCACCGCTCGGCTCATGTCTGTTTGGGGCAGCAGGAGTTTGGGGAGCTCGGGGACCTGGTCCGGGACCGGAGTGGGTCCAGCTGGGGCCTGGAGAACCGTCACCACGGGGGGAGAGGGGGGCTTGACGGAGATATGATGGACGACTGGTCCGTAGGCCTTCAGGGATACAAAGAGAAAGACGTGATCCTAGGACCCAAATCTTGGTGAGTTTTTCGCTCCGTGACAATAACAATCAAAATCATGGAAAGTACAGAAATGTGTACATTTAAAGAACTGTCCATTTTAAGGTCTATTAACGTTATGAGGTTTCCTTCCTTTCAATCTGATGGTTCATCTAAACTTCCACACCCATGTGAAGAAGAAACGCACGGAAACCTACCTGGGATAGTTGGTGGAAGGTCTCTTCCGGATTGACCCTCTCTTCAGGAAGCGTCCGATCGGCCAGAACCACGACGGAGGCCTGCTGGAGGTTCAGCTGTCCTTCGGGGGCCCCTGCCTGCATGCCCTGGGCCTGGGCCGCGAAGGGAATGCCGTGCACCAGCTGAGAGCCGCTCAGGATGGAGATGGAAGTCAGATCTGGGGGCAGCACCCCAGAGCTGTTGATCAACGTGATGTGGTTCCCCAGGGCAGAGTTGTGGACCAAAGTGGCCCGTTGGCCCTGCCCCCCCGGGGTGTAGGCCCCGGCGAGGTGTGCTGGCATCTGGAAGACGGTAGGGGGCGCGGACTGGAGCTGCAGAGACCCCGAGAGCACGGTGGCCTGGCGGAGAGAGAGCTGCCCGCTAGGGGTGGTGAAGACGGGGCTGAAGTTGAGCTGCCTGTGGGGAAGCGTGAGGATGTGAGGCCTGTCCACCAGCTGCCCATGGGCCGGAGTCACGCCGTGGACCGAGGACCCCTGATGGCTGGAGGTGAGAATGGGTCCAGCCGCACCGGCTGGCTGGGCGATCGTGACCGGACACTGGCCCGGGAGGAGGAACTGGTTTTGGCCTTGGAAGAGTCCCTGAGGCTGGAGCACAAAGGAGCCACCCTGGTTGACCAGCTGCAGACTGAGGGGCTTGCTGAGATGCTGGTTGGCCTGCTGCTGATGCTGCTGCTGTGGAGGTGGAGGCTTCGGTCCCGCCTGGGACAGCAAAATATTAGACGAGGGAGTCCCAGGGACAAAGGTGAGACCCTGTTGGGGTTTTTGCCCGGACGGCTTGGGACTAATCTGAACCAATCTTGGCTGGATGCTGATGGGCAGTTTGGGCTGGATGTGAAGAGGGGCTCTCTGCAGGAGGATGCCAGAGGAAGAGGTGGTCGTTGTGGCCCTCAGGCCCGGGCCCATCAGGGGACGGCCGGTCAGGCTGGGCATGGCCTTGTGGATGATCATGCTGGAGCCCTGGGCCGGGCTGAGGGAGAAGGAGCTCTCTGGGGGCGGAGCGGGGAACACACTCCCAGGCAGGAGGCCCATGAGCTGGGGAGGAGCAGCCGGCTTCAGGGAGGGACAGCCAGGTCCCACCGCCAGCAGGGAGGGATGGGGGGGCTCCACGGCTGCCTGGGTGTCCCTGGGCAGCGTTTGGGGGACGGGTAGAGTCTGAGGTTTGGGGAGGAAAGGTGGGGCCGTCGGGGCGAGCAGGAGAGGGGCAGGGGAGTAGAGGGACAAGCAGTCTCCAGGGTGGACGAGGCCAGCCTCCAGGGCCAGGGTCTGCTCTGTGATGTCCGCCTCCTGGAGACTCTGCTGCAGAATATCACAAGCCATCTCCTCCTGCACCTCCTCCTCCTCCTCCTCTCTTCCTCCTCCCACATCATCGTCTTCATCTTCGGGGGTTTGGTGATCTCCCAACTCCTGCTGCATCTCCTGTTCCAGCCGCTCCTCCTCCTCCTGTGATCCCTCTGGGGAGGAGAGCAGGGCCTCCTCCAGGAAGGAGAGGTCCACACAGCCAGGAGGAGGCGTGTCGGAGGAGTCCCTGACATCTCCCAGCAAGGAGACGGGGCTCTGGGGGAGGGAGAGGGGGAGGAGGAGGTGAGGGAGGGGTTAAAATCATCTAATTGGCATGATTTAGCCGTTACCTGCACAGATGCTGCGAGTGAATCACTCTCTAAGGGCGTGCCCGTGTGTCTGAGCCCATATGTGCCTGTGTGTGTCTGTGTGTGTGCCTGGTTTGTGTGTGTGTGCGCCTGTGTGTTTGTGCCTGTGTGTATGCAGTGTACTCATGTGTACCACCATGTGTATGTGTGTGCCTGTGTATGTGTGTATGCAGTGTACTCATGTGTGCCTGTGTGTGTGTGCTTGTGTGAATGCAGTGTACTCGTCTGTGCCTGTGTGTGTGTGCTTGTGTGTATGCAGTGTACCCATGTGTGTGTACCTGGGTGTGTGTGTGTGTGTGCAGTGTGTGTGGATGCAGTGTACCTGTGTGTGTGTGTGTGTCTGTGTGTATGCAGTGTAACCGTGTGTGTGTGTGTGTGTGTGTGTGCAGTGTGTGTGGATGCAGTGTACCTGTGTGTGTGTGTGTGTCTGTGTGTGTGTGTGTGTGTGTGTGTGTGTGTGTGTGTGTGTGTGTGTGTGTGTGTGTGTCTGTGTATGCAGTGTAACCGTGTGTGTGTGTGTGTGTGTGTTCCACCCACCGGGGGGTCTGTGAAGAGGGAGGGCTCCCCGGAAGACGAGGAGATGAGCAGGTCCTCAGACTGCAGCTGGAGAGAGAGAGAAGCGTTTGTAGGAAGGTCCCCAAAAGACACGAAAAGACACTAACGGTGTGTCTGTGTCTGAGTCTGTCCCCAAATACTACAATACTTATGTAACTTATATTGCTCTTTCATTGTGTGTCTAGTGCTGTGATGAAGAGTGGGGGTCTTAAAGCGTAACCTTGACGACGCCGTTACGGTTCTGTTACCTCATTGGTCCCATGAAGGAAGTTGTTCAGGGCCTGGGGGTCACTGGGAACGACAGAACCAGACCGGGTCATACAGACGGACGGACAGCATAATAGATGGGTGGATCGATGAATAGAAAGATTGATGGGTAAATGGAGAGAGTAAGATGTGTTTAATAAAAATGTAATGTACGTTAAATGAAGGTACAAAGATAATGGCCTTCCGTTGTGCGAGTGGTTTTATCCACAGTCACAGTGAGTCACAGAATACAGTCTCCAGGATATTTATGAGACCTAGGGACCAGTGTCCTCAGGGGTAAACCTCACTCAGCACTGCTGATCCTGGGGTTGCCGGTTCAAGCCCCCGCTGTGACGCCAGAGTGTGGCGCCAGAGAACTCACATTGCATTAACACCTATGGCTGGGGACGTTTTCAGAAGCCCCCGGAACATCCCAGACCCGGACTCACCACAAGACGTCAAGCAGGCATGTCCCATCTTCATCGTCCATGTCAACTGAAATGCACACGAGACAAGCACGTGTTCATTTATTACTATTTACTATTTGGTCCCCCCATGCAACCTACAAAGTATTCAGACGCATGCCGTTAAGGACAGATGGGGATCGAACCCGGTACCTTTCGGCTGGGAGTCAGACACCCTCCGTACACCTATCCCCCTTCTTATGACAACCCCAGAACGGTTGTGCACTGTGGGCCGAAACTCACACAAACCTCTCCACTCACTCCCACGGTTGGAGGAGCATGGCCGTTAGAGCGACGACGGGCCTATACGTTATTCAAATAACATCATATTGGGACACCGTTCGTTCATTTAGGTCAATTCCCCACAGTCCTTTTAAAAGACAGAACAATCCTTTTTTTTCCTGGACCCACTTCATGTGTTGTAGGAGAGCCCATGCAGAGCGGGGGAGCGGCGGTCTCGCTGCGGCGTCATGGGAAGCTCCGGCCGGGTAGCAGGGCGGCGGGGTGACGGCTCTCCGGGCCGAGACGACTCCGCCGGAGCATCGCGGCGTGGGAGGGCGGCGGCGGTGATGGAGGAGGAGGAGGAGGAGGAGGAGGAGGAGGAGGAGGAGGAGGAAATGGCGACCGGGCTCAGCACCTGGGGTCTGCGGGGTCACCTGAGGTCGCCGGAAACACAGTTCAGGTACAAGAGAGAGAGCCGTAAGATCAATGCATTACGTTTCGATTTCAGACTGGGGGGGGGGGGGGGGGGGGGGGGGGGGGGGGGGGGGGGGGGGGGGGGGGGGGGGGGGGGGGGGGGGGGGGGGGGGGGGGGGGGGGGGGGGGGGGGGGGGGGGGGGGGGGGGGGGGGGGGGGGGGGGGGGGGGGAATCATATTTCGTTTTATTAGAGAACTTTCTATAGCGTTTGTCCAATCGTCATCAATAACGGATTTTAAAAACACCCCGACGCATGATAACAGCCAATTAGAATAGCACTCTCCGTTTCGCTCGGTTTCCAGGGGAGGTCCGTTGGAAGAGAAGGAAAGCCTTCCTTACCGATTCTCCTGTCTTTTATTTTTTTATTTTTTTTGGTGTTTACAGCACGAGTCGAGAACCGCATTAACATCGTTAAGGTACCGCATCGCCCGATGGAAGATGTAGTCAAACGAGCCCCATCGATACCTGCGGCAGCACATGCACGTTGTTTTTCTGTAACGGCGTACGGTATACACACAGACGCAGAGGGTCTAAATATAGTCTATCCGTAAGGGGAAAGTGTGTTCATCTAAAAATATTGTCCCAAGCGATGCCGCTGCTCGCGGTTGCCCGGGAGGGGGGTGCTGCTGCTGCTGCTGGTGGTCCTCCTTGTTTTGAGGAGAGAGGGAGAGGGGGACCACGGCCACTGATGCCCGCTGTAAACCCGAACGCAATAACAAAAGACGCCGGGGTAAATATCCCTGTCCTGCGTCCGCAGACACGCGCGTCCGCGCACCGCTCTGCCGTCAGAGTCATTCCGCGATTCCAACAACAAAAAAACTCACCGCTTCGTCTTTGTGGTTTATTGTGCTGTCAAGCGGCCCTCTGCGCCATCGATTCTCACTCACTGGTCCTTTCACATGCTAAGAGGAGGAGGAGGAGGGAGGAGGCGGGGTAGGGTGAGGAGAGGGTGGGTGAGGGTGGGGTGGGAGGGTGTGAGAAACAGACTGGGCGCCGAGCGCAACACAAAGGTGGAGAATATAGTGAGGAGCAACGTGCACAGCTGCTGTCGTGATCACACACACACACAGACACACACACACACACACACTTCAAATATGCCCGCTCTTCCATCGCAGAGCAATGCATTCACCTTTTACACCAGGATACCCCCCCCCCCCCCCCCCCCCCCCCCAGTGAAGAGGAGATCGTTGTTTTATTTTAAATATATATAAATATAAAAAAATATATATATATATATTTCTGTCCACGGATAATGGTAAAAGCGTTTTCTGAGACCACTTCCAATGGGAAATCGATATTTCAAGAAGAGTATAATTTCCACAGCTTTAAGCGAAACAGCCGAACGGCGAGTTAATGCGCGTTCGACGGTCCAAGACCGCACAGAAAAGTAATCGCTCATCCCAAAACATCGCAAATAAACACCAGTCATTGTAAAAATAAAAATAAATCTATATCTTGCAAGTAAAATTTGCATGTTATAAATTCCCACTTGAATCCCTTTGTTCAACATTGATCTCCCATAACCAATTCGTTTTGTTCAGTTTAATCTAGATGCTGGTCGAAATGGGACACGCTGCGAGAACTATCTATTATGAAGTATGTATTCAGTTAGGTAACCATGGCAATAGAGATGAAACATCCCAGTGGAGTTGTGACACACGTCAAATATTCATAAAGTAATTGGTGCCCCCTTAGGAAAGAGAAAAACGCTTTAGTTTTTTTTTTAAAGCAATTCTTTATTTATAACCTGGACATCGTCATATAAAATTAACGCTGTTCCCCATGCAAAACAAACCACCCATCCCTTTGACATGTGACAGATAGGAAAATAACGGATTTATTATAGCAACGTTTCAACCCCATGTCTGTTCCCGACCCCCCCCCCCCCCCCCCGCCCCCGCCCGCCCAGCCCCGCCCCGGTTCGGCTCCCGGTCTCCAGGCTCACTTCCCGGCCTGCTGGGCCTGGCGCCGCAGCAGAACGTAGATCTTCTCCTTTATCCAGTCCTTGTTGTAGGGCTGGTAGGTCTGGGTGTCAGCCCGGTACCTGGGGGGGGGGGGGGGGGGGGGGGGTGTCAGTCTCCGCGTGCACAAACTCTCAGGGTCTAAACTTAACGTGGCAATCTCGAAGATCTCCAAAGCTTTTCATTTACGTTCATGTCTCACTCGCCGAAGGAGGTAACACGATGGTGATTGAACCTATAGCCCACCAATCAAAGCCCTTACATTTGCAGTATTAGGAATGTTACGAACTGGGTGCCGGTGGCGACATTCCCGCCCAGTTAAAGCATTTAGAGGTTAAACCACCAAAGTAGAGGATTTATAAAGAAGATCTATAAATCGACACTATTTCTAAGGTTTTCATATCGGCAAACATATATGCAGGCACCGATATATCTGTGATCAATCGACCCACCGATATATTGATCGGGCTCCATCTGAAATCACTGCAAATCGCTTCGGTTAAAAGCTTCTGTTAACTGGTACACGATGATCGTCATGGCGACTTACACCAAACAGCTGAGGTCGGCGAGGTCATCGATGAAGTCAAACAGCTGGCTGATGTCATAGGTTATCGACGGGCTGTTGGGGTTCATCCTCTTCAGGTGCTCCTCATACATCTTACACACCCCTGAAAACACCACACGCATGGATTACCTTCAGACGTCTTAGCTCGCTGAATAGTTATTTGTTGCTGGCAAAATACACAAGTCTTTAGTGGAAATGTTTTGGTTTCTCTCGCCGTCACGCCCGATGGGCCTTCCTCGCCTGGCGGCCATCTTTGTTCTAAACGCTAGCTGGGTGGTGGAAGTGAATTCTGAATGGAACCTAGATGGCCGCTGGGTGAAAAAGGCCCGTAGAACGACTAAAAGCCGCACTATTCTTCCCTTAGGTTGCTTGTTCAATCCCCGGCGCCTCCTAGCTTAGTGTCCCTGCGCAAGACGCCTAACTGCCCCTGACGTCCTGGCTGTAGCCTTGCATGGTTGACCCCGCCATCGACCTACCAATGTGTTTTATGAATGGGTGAACGTGAGGCACTAATTGTAAAATGCTTTGTGTAGCTACAGCTGTGCAAATGTAGTCCATTTAACAACGGTCATCTTACAGCACATTAGACCTTCAACTTAGAAGAACTTCGAACCCCTAACCCTGGCAGTGCTGATGCTTTGCCCACCTTCCATACACTCGTTGACGGATTCATAGTCTGCGTATGTCCGTCCTTCCGGCCGCTTGGTGGGCTGTACCAACAGGATGGTGTGCGACTGCAAATATAACAATGATTATTATTGGAAACTGATAACCACGCATCATTTGGTTTACATTCAACCAGGGTACAAAGGGTCTGACTATGAGAGAGAGAGACCATGCAGACTAAAGCGAGATTTATATAGTTATATTATTTTGTTGATCCGTATCTTGAGTCTCATTGTGAGAACCTGAATGTGTGACCTATTTTCTGCCAAGTCCACGTAACGTTTAACGATTAAAAACACAGAGCAAACCCAAAACGATATGGTTTTTCCACGTGCGTCTCTTAGTTTGTAGTAAAACCCTCGGTCCAACAATAGTGTCATCTTATAACGCTGTTATTGGTTTTATTAAGCGCTGATGGCGACTACTACATTCCGTGGGCGCTTTCTAGACGTGTACACCTGTGCACGAGACGTCAGTTTGACGACAGAGCACGTGACATTAATTACAATTAAAACGAATAAAAAAAAACGATTGCGTTACAATAGTTGTATCATGTAACACTAACCATTGTTTTGGGCAGTTTCTTCTCAGTTTTTGGTGGATGCTGGACGCTTGCTTCTTCAATGACCGATGAGCTACACTTTGACACCGGAAGAATAACGTCTAAACCCACCAAGATCACAGATCTGTGAACATAGAAACTGTTGTATGTAATCAGCGAGCTGCAATACGTCTTGTGGTCGCCATATTGGGGAGGTTGATGGCCCCACAAGTCAAACGAGAGATGCAGGCGTTAAAGCCATCTAGTAGGCTACTATCACAGATAACTATCCACGGATGTTCAGCAAATGTGTATTGATACAACTATACAGCGAGATAAACATATATACGATACAATTAAGTAAGTGAAACTCAGTGGCAACTAAAAGGCCTATTTTCGTCATGAAGTAGTAAAAAATAACTCACTGTTGAAATTGACATGTTTCTTTTACTATTGACGCATGCAAAATATGTCAAGCAAGGTATTCTAATAGGATGCATTAAAAAATGATTTCCAATGGTCGACCGCCTCAAGGTGGCGGCCGCGGAGACGTTTCTCTCAGCGCAACTGGGTTTTCGTCTCTATGTCCAAAATTGCTATGTCTAGGCCAGAAATAAAAAATAAACGAATGCATTAAAGTGTGCATGTATCTAATAAACAAAAACATATTTATCAACATACAGTTCATAATCATTGCTCACATCTGACAGAAAACATCTGGAGTAGGCCAACAGTATAGGGGTAGTCACTACATCTCTCAACGCTTTTTCAGAAATTAAGGCAAACAGCAAGCAATTATCATATACACATTAATAGTATATTATAAAACGGAGAAATATACATTTGTAAACACATACAATTAAAAAGAAACGCTCAAACAAAAATAAGTAAACATATACAGAAATTGTTGCTGGACTTCTGATTCAAGAATTGTCTTCAATTATTCTAATTAGTATTAACACACCTATGTTTATTTTCATATATTAATCCCATTGTTTAAAGAACATACTTCTTTTTAAATCTACTTTGTCCCGTGAACAGGAAGTAGCGGATCATAACCGGATTCTCTGTGGGGGGACAGGAACAATAAAGAACAGATCAGGTGCCCGTGGGTTATATGTAGTTGAGAACGCTCCGAATGCCAAATAAAGTGTTGGGTCTACAAGCATTGTCAGGTAAGACCGGTCTATTTATGATATCTAACCACGTTAACGTTGACACGTGGCGGCCGCGCCGAGGAGCCGGGTGTGAAATGTGAAATCCGCTAGCCTTGTAGCTAATGCTACCATACACCCCACCTATCTCAGTCCACGCACATTTTTACCAAAATCAAAGCTCTCAGATACGATCATAAAGTATGTGTTTGATGTATGATAACTCTTCCGCGCGACAGGCAGTTCAGCGGCCACTGTGACATTGTACCCTATGATCATTTGCATGTGGTCTTTGTGTAGAGGCAGCCACACAAATGTATATATTATTATTGCATGTTATACTAAGCCACCCCGCCCATTTCGTCATCCTGCGCCTCCACTGTTAATGTGTGGCGCTCGTTCGTCACCCGCTCGCCCCCCAGTCATCATTTGCATTGCCTGATTTGCGTAAACACGCGTTTAAACCAAAACCTGTAACCTCGCGCCTCTTTCAGATACAGAAGGACGCGACTTGCATGTGAGGACCAGTGTCTACTCGGGCCGACAATGGCGAACAATGCAGAAGACGTCGAGAACAACACGGTGTGTATACACTCAGGTCGCCGTGTACCACATGTAAAGAGGACGTCTAACGGTTATTCTGGGAACATTGTGGTTGCGCAAACTCTCTCATAGCTTCCTGGTGATAAAACAAATGGTGGGTGGTTTACGAAATTGCATAATGGGATGACTGAAGGATTACGGCGCACCCTGCCATTAATTAATCATGAACGTTTGAGCGGCTCAAATTGATTTAAACATTTCCTCTAGAGGCAATCAACATTGTAACGTTTGAAAAGAATACCCCACCTTTTAACTGCAACACTTACAACTTGTGTATAACCTTCAATACCTTCAATACATGTAATTTATTATTGTATTCTAATTTAATTGATACCTATACTAAAGGATGTAGCCATATGTGGTTGTCTGACAGTTATTCAATCAATCAAATCAACCCCCAGATTGTTAAGCAACCTCTAAGCCATCTGCCACAATCCCTTTTTGACTCCCTGCATTCGAGTATACTTATTTTTTTAAATATCTTTTCATCTTTTTCAAAGAAAGAGATGTGCCCTAACATGCATTACCAATGATGTTCGCGTGGTGGGAGTGGAAAGACTCGTTTTTTGCTTTCACACTTCAATCTTATGAACCTCAGTCACACCGGATTTTGAATCCATGGAGAACATCTAAGCTCCATATCATCATGAACCCCTTCCGGATCACCCGGACGGGGGTTTGTGATATGTCCAGGCATGGTATCAAACATATTTTCTGTCAGTGGTCATTGAGAGTGACCACCAACCCCTTATAACGTCGTCCTCCAAGGATACGTCCCATCGGGTCTTGATATAGCCTCAATATGAACCCAATAGCAATTCAAGAGTTAATATGTTACACATGCAGTTGTTGTGTTGTTAGGGGCGTGGCTGCTGCTCCTGACGCTAGATTCAAAGTTCTCCTCCAGTTAAAAGTCCAGACGCAGGTTAAACAGACTGCAAGCTGTGGCTGAAATGTCTCATTATTCATTCGGCAGGACTGGGGGCATCTTTGGTCCAGTGTTAAGTTTCGGTTTTTAGGGCAAAATCATTGTTGTGGCCACAGAACTTTCATACCAAATCCGTATTGATATGACAACATGAGCACCAGGAGGCCTGCTGTTGCGGAGTATTTTGGCAACATGCATTTGAGTTTTCCGATTTAGTTCAGAATGGAACGCGCCCCTAGACCGAGCCACCATACATGAGTATAAACTAGAGCGTTTGTGTCTGGAAAACTTGTTGTTACTTGTTTCACTTGGGACACTGTGGGACTATAAAACAAACACCTACTTCATTTATCCGTTGTTATTCCTAACAAGTGACTCCAGGACATCCAGTTTTTTAGTTTTGTTGCTTTCGCAACGTTCCCCAACACTGTCCTTGATACCTCAGCCTCGGCACTCAGTTGGTGTAACAATTTAACTCAATTGTAATGTGGTGATGAAAGATCTGAAGTGACGTTGACCGATGAGTGAATAGTTCTCCATGTATCCAGTACAGGCTGTTCTTTATCCAATGGCCCCTATGGTGGGGCCCCTATGGTGGGGTGCAAGGGAGGGGGTGCTGTTTACTCGGCAATATAAAAAACGAAATCTTAAAACATCCCTTTTTAGCTTTCTTCTAAGCGAGCAGTGTTTCATCTTCATTTGTTTAAATCTGCCGTCCTTATGTATCTCTGTGAATGTATCACTGGGGTTCTGATTTTTTTACTGTGATTTTTAAACTCTTGTGTTGTTTCCCATGTTAGCCACTTTGAATTGTTGTTTTGAACGAAACGTGCTATAGTAATCAAGTTGGGTTGATTTCAAGTTGACCTCGTTTTCTTTACCCCCATTGTTGTTCGAGTACAGTTAAACAGTACGGTAGTATATTATTACCGTACTGTGTTACAGTAATACAGTACGGTAGACTAGTACGGTAGTGCAGTACAGTAGGACAGTACAGTAGTCAGTAGGACAGTACAGTAGTCAGTAGGACAGTACACTACATTTACATTTAGGGCATTTAGCAGACGCTTTTATCCGAAGCGACTTAAAACAAGTACATTTGTCAGAAGAAAGAGAAACAACAATATATCGCTGTCAGTACAGTAAGGATGTTCATAGAACCAGTGCCAAGCACGTACAATTGCTGGTTCAACCCATTCCCCGTATACAACAAAGATAGCTAGGATAAGATGCTACACGTTGCTAAGTACTACTTTTAAGTGCCAGGACGTACAAACATAACAGTAGTGCAGTACAGTTGTGCGGACCTCTCAACGTCCTCCTCCTGTTCCCCAGCCGGTGACCCCCAGGTCGGGGGACGTGGCGGGGGGCCTGAGGCTGCGCTCCCAGGGTGGGGGCGGAGACGCTGACGGGGGTGGTGGAAGGGGGCCAGAGCAGAACGGGCAGCCCCCCTACACCGGACCCCCGGGGGCGGCGGAGACCGACGACGACGACGACGAAGAGCTGACGCTGAAGTATGGCGCCAGGCACGTCATCATGCTGTTCGTCCCCGTCACGCTCTGCATGGTGGTCGTCGTGGCGACTGTCAAGTCCGTCAGCTTCTACACGCAGAGCGACGGACAGAGACTGTAAGTGTGTGTGTGTGTGTGTGTGTGTGTGTGTGTGTGTGTGTGTGTGTGTGTGTGTGTGTGTGTGTGTGTGTGTGTGTGTGTGTGTGTGGTACGCTGTATAGCAACCCAGGTGAGATTCCAGCCAAGTTCTAGACTACATTTCACTCCCTCTCTCTTTCAACTCACTTTCCTATTTGTCTTCACTGTCCTGTACAGAAAGGCACAAAAAAGTCCCTTAAAAATCAATATGTATTTATAGTGTGATGGTTCCATCGTGCCACTAGGTTGTGCTCATGCATTGAATGTGAGGCTGGTCTGTACATCAACCACCAGTGTGGAACTAAACTTGAACTGAAAACCGGATGTAAGAGGAAGCTCTCTCTCTCTTGTGGTTCATTTAAGCCGTGGACTTTAACTTCAGACGCAAGTGAGACGAAAAGTCTTCAGGTCCTTTTTAGTGTGAATGGGACATGAACCTCTTTCCCGGGGCATTGAACTGGATTGGGCAGTATGCAGCCAGGGGGGTGGGATGGGAGCCTAGACAGTCTAGCGGTTAGGGTGTTCCACTCCCAGCCTAAAGGTACTGGGTTCAATCCCCAACGTCCCCGTCCCCCCCGTCCCCCCGAATTCATGTTATTCTGCTGATCTCTAAGAATTTGCACATCGCCAGTCAGATCCTAAACGTTGACGCTGAAACGGGTCCTGGTTAAGGGAAGCCACGGTGAGCGCCGTTCCCTCACTCTCCGCGGTCGGCGTCTAACCGAACGCCGTCCCGCCTCGTCCTAGGATCTACACGCCGTTCTCGGAGGACAAGAACACGGTGGGCGAGAAGGCGCTGAACGCCGTCCTCAACGCCATGATCATGATCAGCGTCATCATCGTCATGACGGGCGTGCTGGTGCTGCTCTACAAGTACCGCTGCTACTCGGTGAGATGCTAGTACATGTACATACTGCAGTACCGTGGGACCGATGCTAGTACATGTACATACTGCAGTACTGTGGGACTGATGCTAGTACATGTACATACTGTGGGACTGATGCTAGTACATGTACATACTGCAGTACTGTGGGACCGATGCTAGTACATGTACATACTGCAGTACTGTGGGACCGATGCTAGTACATGTACATACTGCAGTACTGTGGGACTGATGCTAGTACATGTACATACTGCAGTACTGTGGGACTGATGCTAGTACATGTACATACTGCAGTACTGTGGGACTGATGCTAGTACATGTACATACTGCAGTACTGTGGGACTGATGCTAGTACATGTACATACTGCAGTACTGTGGGACCGATGCTAGTACATGTACATACTGCAGTACTGTGGGACTGATTCTAGTACATGTACATACTGCAGTACTGTGGGACTGATGCTAGTACATGTACATACTGCAGTACTGTGGGACCGATGCTGGTACATGTACATACTGCAGTACTGTGGGACTGATGCTAGTACATGTACATACTGCAGTACTGTGGGACTGATGCTAGTACATGTACATACTGCAGTACTGTGGGACTGATGCTAGTACATGTACATACTGCAGTACTGTGGGACTGATGCTAGTACATGTACATACTGCAGTACTGTGGGACTGATGCTAGTACATGTACATACTGTGGGACTGATGCTAGTACATGTACATACTGCAGTACTGTGGGACTGATGCTAGTACATGTACATACTGCAGTACTGTAGGACTGATGCTAGTACATGTACATACTGCAGTACTGTAGGACTGATGCTAGTACATGTACATACTGCAGTACTGTGGGACTGATGCTAGTACATGTACATACTGCAGTACTGTGGGACTGATGCTAGTACATGTACATACTGCAGTACTGTAGGACTGATGCTAGTACATGTACATACTGCAGTACTGTTGGACTGATGCTATTAGTACATGTACATACTGCAGTACTGTGGGACTGATGCTATTAGTACATGTACATACTGCAGTACTGTGGGACTGATGCTATTAGTACATGTACATACTGCAGTACTGTGGGACTGATGCTAGTACATGTACATACTGCAGCACTGTGGGACTGATGCTATTAGTACATGTACATACTGCAGTACTGTGGGACTGATGCTAGTACATGTACATACTGCAGTACTGTGGGACTGATGCTAGTACATGTACATACTGCAGTACTGTGGGACTGATGCTATTAGTACATGTACATACTGCAGTACTGTGGGACTGATGCTAGTACATGTACATACTGCAGTACTGTGGGACTGATGCTAGTACATGTACATACTGCAGTACTGTGGGACCGATGCTAGTACATGTACATACTGCAGTACTGTGGGACTGATGCTAGTACATGTACATACTGCAGTACTGTGGGACTGATGCTAGTACATGTACATACTGCAGTACTGTGGGACCGATGCTGGTACATGTACATACTGCAGTACTGTGGGACTGATGCTAGTACATGTACATACTGCAGTACTGTGGGACTGATGCTAGTACATGTACATACTGCAGTACTGTGGGACTGATGCTAGTACATGTACATTGTGTAGTAATGGTAGGCATGCACTGATTCAACGTGTATCAGTACTAATATATTTTCTGTATTACAGTAATATTAGCCACTTGGTGTCCTATGTTGTCATAGAGACTATACCAGCTTGGTGTAGTATGTAGTCACGGTGACTTGGCCAGCTTGGTGCGTTGTCATAGTAACGGCTTGGTGCGTTGTCATAGTGATGGTTTGGCGCGTTTTGTCTGATGAGCGAGACCTCTTGTCCCGGCAGGTGATCCAGGGCTGGCTGTTCCTCTCGTCCCTCCTCCTGCTCTTCCTCTTCTCCTACATCTACCTCAAGTGAGTTCACTGCATGCTCTTCCTCCTCCTACATCTACCTCAAGTGAGTTCACTGCATGCTCTTCCTCGTCTCCTACATCTACCTCAAGTGAGTTCACTGCATGCTCTTCCTCGTCTCCTACATCTACCTCAAGTGAGTTCACTGCATGCTCTTCCTCGTCTCCTACATCTACCTCAAGTGAGTTCACTGCATGCTCTTCCTCGTCTCCTACATCTACCTCAAGTGAGTTCACTGCATGCTCTTCCTCGTCTCCTACATCTACCTCAAGTGAGTTCACTGCATGCTCTTCCTCGTCTCCTACATCTACCTCAAGTGAGTTCACTGCATGCTCTTCCTCGTCTCCTACATCTACCTCAAGTGAGTTCACTGCATGCTCTTCCTCGTCTCCTACATCTACCTCAAGTGAGTTCACTGCATGCTCTTCCTCGTCTCCTACATCTACCTCAAGTGAGTTCACTGCATGCTCTTCCTCGTCTCCTACATCTACCTCAAGTTAGTTCACTGCATGCTCTTCCTCGTCTCCTACATCTACCTCAAGTGAGTTCACTGCATGCTCTTCCTCGTCTCCTACATCTACCTCAAGTGAGTTCACTGCATGCTCTTCCTCGTCTCCTACATCTACCTCAAGTGAGTTCACTGCATGCTCTTCCTCGTCTCCTACATCTACCTCAAGTGAGTTCACTGCATGCTCTTCCTCGTCTCCTACATCTACCTCAAGTGAGTTCACTGCATGCTCAATACCCAGAGCAGAATGCAGTACTCGAATGACCATTCAACCTGAGTACATTACTGAAGAGTTTCTTCCCATTTTAAAACTGACCTATAAGAGCAGAGCCCCTCTTCTACATAACTGATGATGATGATGATGGTGATCATCGTCATCCTTATTTCTAGATGCGCACATACAATTGTTATGTGCGTAACAGGGCATTAAGTGTAGCGGCAACTAAACACAAAATCCAAGGAAGTATTGGGAGGAGTAAAGAAAGACACAAACGTTTCCCTGACGATGTCCTGTCCCTCCCAGAGAGGTGCTGAAGACGTACAACGTGGCGATAGACTACATCACCATCGCCGTCATCATCTGGAACTTTGGCGTGGTGGGCATGATCTGCGTCCACTGGAAGGGCCCCCTTCGGCTCCAGCAGGGCTACCTCATCATGATCAGCGCCCTCATGGCCCTCGTCTTCATCAAGTACCTGCCCGAGTGGACCGCCTGGCTTATCCTGGCCGTCATATCCATCTACGGTGAGCCGCGCTCACCTGTTCGTTCATTCATTCATTCATTCATGAATTGCCACCCAAAGGGGGGTGTGTGTGTGTGTGTGTGTGTGTGTGTGTGTGTGTGTGTGTGTGTGTGTGTGTGTGTGTGTGTGTGTGTGTGTGTGTGTGTGTGTGTGTGTGTGTGTGTGTGTGTGTGTGTGTGTGTGTGTGTGTGTGTGTGTGTGTGTGCATTTGACTCTAGGTCTCACCTTGCTTTGGTGGGAAAAGTGGTTTATGCACAGATTACGTTTTATGCTAGCAAGTTATACAACTAGCATAGTGTTCCTCTCTGGAAGCTCCCCAGATGTTAGCAAAGATGGTTTCCAAATGCAGGCATATTTTCTTTTATTCCTGTACAGCAAGGTTAACTAGTGTTGGCATGCAGAAGTCTCCTATGCTAGGTGTAGCTGATTGAACATGGCATAGGAGAGCGCTGTATGATGGTTTACTACTATGGTTTACAGTTGACCAAAGATACTGGGAGTGGGGAGTTTGCTTGTTTTGAACCCAGATCTTCACTCGGGTCCTTAAAGGTGCGGATGTCATGGGTATCCCCTCAGAGAGCTGTGCGCCGTTGGGTGCGGTTGGCGTTTGTCCCCTGGGATCCTCTGAGCCCTGCTTTCTCCTGTCTCCCACAGATCTGCTGGCTGTGCTGCTACCCAAGGGTCCTCTTCGGGTCCTGGTGGAGACGGCCCAGGAGCGGAACGAGCCCATCTTCCCAGCCCTCATCTACTCCTGTAAAGAGCCGCTGTAGTGAAACCGCGGAGAGGGGTTTCAACAGCGTATTGTGTAGTCCCGTTTCCTCCGACCGCGGCAGGCGGTGCATTGGCAGTGAGATTCGGGAATTCCCCCAAAACGGGTTGGAGATATTCATGAATGCCAGATGACTTCCGATGGGATGTCATCTGGCATTCGTAGAGCCGTAGTGACGGTTATAACTTGTGTTAAATGGCACACAAGGCAAAAGCAGCAAGCCCTGGTTCTTATTTGACCCCAAAGAACCATCCGATTAGATTTCACGGCAATACGCAAAATTGAGTCCTGAGTCTTTGGAGTGTGGCACATGTCCGTCCAAAAAGTGGGACTTTTACCTTGAAATGTGAGGTGCATTTTCGTTAGGTTTGCTTTTGGTTTTCGGTATTCCTAATGAAAGCTGTTGACATGTGGCCTGTGCTCCCGGCTCTGTGCAGCGACCATGGTCTGGCTGGTCAACATGGCCGACACGGAATGGCCGCCAAAGAGGAACTCTACCCAGGAGCCCGAGGCCCCCCCGCTGCCAGAGCCCCAGGGTGACTATCTCTATACAGGCCCATCTCTCTATAGGCCTATCTCTATATAGTCCCCACACGCCTAGCTCTATAGGCCTAGCTCTATATAGGCCCCACAGGCCTAGCTCTATATAGGCCTAGCTCTATATAGGCCTATCTTTATATAGTCCCCACAGTCCTATCTCTATATAGCCCCATCTCTATATAGTCCCCACAGTCCTATCTATATAAGTATATCTCTATATACTGTAGACCTATCTATGTAGTCCTATCTCTATGTAGTCCTATCTCCTACATGGTCCTATCTCTGTAGGGCTTGTACGTCGCAGTGCATCATGGGATTTTTCTGTTGGTGATGCGCAGCCATATTATGAGGACTCGAGAGAGTTTTAGCACTGTGAAATCCTAAATCAACACATATTTTGTTTTGCCACTTCTCCCACGAGAAACGCTGAGGCAGTTTCCAACACAACAATGTATCCCTATAATAACAAATCATTTCATGATGAATTACTAAACAATGACCCAAAAACTGTTGCTACCAACACAACAACTAACATTCCAATGCTGCTATGCTCCCAAAATGGTGGCGGACATTGCGATGTACAAACCCTGTACTGCATACTGTGATTGAAGCATGCTGCAATATAGAGACGACTGGACCACTGTATCAGTGTGGTGCATGTGTCACTGGTACATGATGGCTTTTTATTTATTAAGGTAGTATTCTCCGTCTATGGGGATGGGAAATGGGGTGCGTCCTATCACACTGCACTTCCTGGATGTATATGGGGAGATACTTAGTTTCGGCCAATAGGATGACTGTGATGGTGCCGGCCTGCGCCATGTGGTTCACTGATAAGTGGGTGATGGGCTGTAGTAACGGTGGTTTGGTTTGGACCCCCCAGCCGGGGCCTCCCCTCCCACCGGTCCCCGGGAGGACGACAGCGGCTTCAGCCGGGACTGGGTCAACCAGCAGCAGAACCAGCTGGGGCCGCTCCAGTCCACCGAGGAGACCCGGCGGCAGATCCAGGAGATGCCCTCCGACCGGCCCCCCGTGGAGGACGAGGAGGAGGAGGAGCGTGAGTACCGGGGCGCTGGCCGCCCACGTCTCGGACGTCGTGGCGGCGCACGTTCAGGCGGTTGGCTTTTCTACCGACATCTTGTATCGGTTTAACTAGCTGTGGAAGGCCGATATGTTCGAAATGTTTTATTGAACTGAATCTTTGAGCGTTTTTCGTAAGTTTTGCTCTTTTTTTTTTTCGTAACTTTAGCGTTTTACATAAGTTTGGCCTTTAGTCGTAACTTTACTGTTTTGTGGAACATTTAGTTTTGTTTCTCGTAACTTTGGAACGTTGACTTTAATTCTACCCGGTAACAAAGATCCCTTGTCTGTGAGAACCAATCACAATAAAACACTGATTGGTTTTTAATCATATGTGTGCGTTCTCTTTTGAAATCCTGTTTGTTGGGGTCGACTTGTGTCTCCAAAATACTGTCTCTGGCACGGGAACCGTTTATAGTCCCAGCCGATCAGGAAGAGATTATTCACGACAATTACAAGGTTCAGCATCTGTCATCTCGCTCTCACTGTAGTAAAAGTGTGTGTGTGTGTGTGTGTGTGTGTGTGTGTGTGTGTGTGTGTGTGTGTGTGTGTGTGTGTGTGTGTGTGTGTGTGTGTGTGTGTGTGTGTGTGTGTGTGTTCTAACTGGCCTGCTGCTGTCTTGCTCCCCAGGGGGCGTGAAGCTGGGTCTGGGGGACTTCATCTTCTACAGCATGCTGGTAGGCAAGGCCTCGGCCACGGCGGACTGGAACACCACGTTGGCCTGCTTCGTGGCCATCCTCATCGTGAGTCCTATATACTCTAATAACATGGCTTTCTGTTTCTCTGGCTATTGCTCTGTTTTTCTTTCTCTGTCTGTTTGTCTGTCCTCCGTCCCTCTCTCTCACTGTGTCTGTCTGTCTCTCTTCTCTTTTGTACGCATCTGTCTGTCTCTCTCTCCATTTCTGTCTCCTGTTGCTCGCTCTCTCTTTCTCAATGCCTTTCTCTGTCTCTCCCTCCCTCTCGATATATGTCCCCCCCGGTTGTGTATTCATATTCTCATTGTTTTAGACTCGTCAAAGTAGTTATTATGCTGTCATTCTTTCGTTCTCGTATTTCTCACTCTCCATCTCTTGCTCTCTCCATCTTTGTCTCTGTGTCTGTCTCTCTCTTTCTTCCTATTGCTCTCGTCTGTCTCGCTCTCTCTCTCTGTGAGTCTGTCTCTCACCCTCCCTAACCCTCTGGCCATCCCTTTCTCTCCATCTTGTAATCTCTCTCTGTCTCTCTCTGTCTCTGTCTCTCTGTCTCTGTCTCTCTCTGTGAGTCTGTCTCTCACCCTCCCTAACCCTCTGGCCATCCCTTTCTCTCCATCTTGTAATCTCTCTCTGTCTCTGTCTCTGTCTCTGTCTCTCTCTGTCTCAGGGCCTGTGTCTGACGCTCCTCCTGCTGGCCATCTTTAAGAAGGCTCTGCCGGCGCTGCCCATCTCCATCTTCTTCGGCCTGGTGTTCTACTTCGCCACCGACAACCTGGTACGGCCCTTTATGGAAGAGCTGGCTCTGCACCAGTTCTACATTTAGCAGGACTCACCCCCACCACCTCTGGCCCTCCCAGCGGGGGTCCAGCACTGTGGTCCCCAACACAGGGGGGACTGACGGCTGGTGCTGGGGTGGGGGGGGGCGATGGGTGAGTCTCCACCCCATCAGCATCTTGTGAACTCATGAACTGAACAACGAAACTAGTTGTTGCATCACTTTCATACTGGAAGGACTTCTGCTCCCTCCATCCTACCCCACTCCTCCTCCTCCTCCTCCTCCTCCTCACATTTTGTTTATTTACGATGAATTGAAAAATAAACAAAATAACATTTTAATTGAACGGCTCTGAGGCTGTTGGAGGCCCACCCCCCCCCACCCCCCTGCTGACCAGATGGTCCGGTCCAGCCTCCGTTCCAGCCAATGGGAGAGGACAACACACCTTGTTCTGATCTTTGATTGGGCGAGAGGCCGATGGAGCAGAGCACGTAGGCTCATCTTAGGTTTCTTTTTCAAGGATGGTAGGATGGCTTCATCCTACCACGCACACACATTAACACCGCCTGCAGCTGTGGCCCGCTGTGCATGTGCACTGAACAACTTCTATTTTTAAATTTTATTGTTATTATTTTTTTTTTATGACTGAGGAGGTGCCTTGCTCAAGGACACTGTGGTGATTGAGCGGTTCAACACTCGCGTTTTATCACCCGTTGGTCTGGTAAATCACCATTTTAGCGTCATTGCGATACATTTTTTTATTGTCATTTTTGTTGCCTCTGCCGCGGCGAACGGTCAAGATCCGTATAAACTTTTCTCAAACTAAATGACGTTAATTATTATGAGTTTTTATTTTTAAACTGCGAGGAAGCTCCTGTTTGACAGTTGGCTTGCGTTCCCCAAAGCCTTTGACCACTCCTCCGTCAATGTGGAGCACTGCTCAGCAGCTGTGGAGGCACTGAGATCATTACCCAGAATCCTCTCTGCTCAGAGCTGGACGCCACATGTGGCTCTTCCCCGCATGGGAACACATAGACAAGCGTAGTAATTATAGAAGGAAAGATGATTTATTTTCTTTTAATCATGAAACCTTGTCAGAAATTCACTGTTTGCATTCTCGCACTATTTCGGTCACTCTTTCGCTCACTCAGTTTCATTCACTCTTTCACTCTCGCACATAATCGCCCCTTATTGCTGCCAGACCAGTAGACGCGTGAACGCACACCGATGGCGTGTGCTTCGCCGAGCATCGCCATGGCTACACACTCACTGCTTCGCCGAGCATCGCCGTGGCTACACACGCCACAACCTTCTCGTGCTCTGAACCGCCGAGCAGCTATTGGTCGAACATCACAGGACCTCTGTGTTGCCGTAGCGATCCGTCCTTACAAGCCATCTCAAAATGTACGACATCACAAATGTCCCGGCTGGAGTCCATCTATACAGCCGAGTGGACTCGCCCACTTGTGATGTCACAAGTTTGAATTGACTTGTAATGACTAATGAGCCTCACGCCTGGTGGTAAGATAGGAACACTTTACTTTGTGTGACTGAGTGTGTGAGTGTGCGTGTCGAGTAAAGATATTAGTCTCTCGGGGTCGGGGCGATCATGCCGTGGTCTTTTGTTCGACGACAATATGCCGGTGGATGTGGTTTTCAGGGGTTGCTCTGACGACTTCCTGTTTCTCTTGACTACTTCCGGGTGAGTGTTGTGCTAGAATGCTGAGGGGGAAGCTGCTCACGTGTAGGAGGAAGTAACCCTGCGGAGACTTTTATTTTGATTGTCTGATTGGCTGTAATGCGTGATTGATTGTGTTGCTGTCATGGATATGTACATTATGCAACAGTAATTACTTTAACAGTTATGTCTTTTTTTAATTTTATTTTTTAATAAATACTGAAACGAGAAAACAGATTTTCGTCCGTCCTCATTCGCTGTATCCATTGCTTTGGTTAAAATATTTTTCTACAGACTAAATTGGTTTAAATACAACCCCCTTTTGTTCATTGATAATTTCAGCTAAAGAATATATATATAAAATATTTTTAAATTGCAAACGTTCATCAGTAACATCTACCGGTTGTCTAAGGTCACTACCCAGCAATAACAGTAACTAATGAGAGCGAGAGGGGAGAGAGACCTTCCACACTATGATCAGGGAAAACCTGACCCTTTGGCCTTATTGACCTAGCGGCCATCTTGGTTCCCAACACTGGCAAGGGGGATGGAACTGAAATCGGAATTCCGCATTCAGTTCCATCCCCCTGCCAGTGTTGGGAACCAAGATGGCCGCTAATAAGGCCACTAATGTGGGCACTCCGTCAACATCCGTTGGAATTCTGGGTCAGGGAATTTCCCCGGTTAACGAGTCACCGGTGCCAACTGGCCCCGTCGTGTGATTGGCCCATCGCCTAGAACACGGCAAGGTGTTCACTGTGTAGCCATGGGGACCATTTTGTCCTGGCAGCAGGATGCGCCGCGTTACGTCGGGCCAGCCAAAGCCTTTAGTGTCTCACGGTGGTGGATCTCGCTGGATCCACCACCAGCACCGACCTCCCTCTTCCCCCCCTCTCTCCCAGCTGCCATTCTGGATCACCCCACTGCTCACTTACATATCACTCCCTGAATGGAAGATCTAACACACTTGTTGATGCCAAGCAATTCTCCATTTTATTGGCCAGCGGAGAAAAATGTTTATGGGCTCGATGGGCGCTTATGAAGAAGATCGCTCCTGGTCAGAATCGAACCTGAACGGACATCACACTAGTGGGTTGAGCTGCCACGAATTCCAGTCACACTGTAGCCCATGTTTGACCCCTGACTCCATTTGTTTGCGATTCCTCGGGACAATATCGACTACCATCCGTCATTGCGCGCCACACATTGTGCGAGGTGTGTAAGCTGTTTCACCTTGGATAGGGCTACGCAACCGGAATCACAAGATGATGTAATCTGGTCAATCACCCTCATCCTCTTTGCCCAGTGAGGACTCAACCAGCTCAACTCAGTTGTTAAGGTTGCGCCTCACATCCCACGTAGTCCAGACTTCCCTGAATAGCATGTCCCTGAGAGGATTAGGTATCTGCAAGGGAGAGGATTACCACTTAAATAATCAGTCAGGACCTCAACACCACCAACCAGGTGCAGTCAGAAGTGGGCGCATTCAAACGGGACACTTCGACCCTACTCTACGGATCCAACCCCTCCCTCCTGCTCGGCTACGCGAGAAACCCCGCAACGACAAGATGTCCAAGGAGAAGCTGGAGAGCCTGGTGAAGCGCATGGAGGAGACCCTGTCGGAGATGGAGCAGCTGAGGTCCCACTGCGGGAAGCAGAGCGGGGAGCTCAGCCAGCTGGTGGGGGAGCTACGTCGGGAGAACCAGGAGCTGGTGGAGCGCTACGACCAGCTGGCCGTGGACATGAAGGAAGCCAAGGAGATCATCGAGCAGCTGCAGGACACCAGGTACGCCTTTGAGGCCAAGGAGCGGCAGGCCCAGAAGCTCCGCCGGCAGCTGTGAAGAAGCTCCTGGAGAACCTGGAAGAGGACCTGAGGACCTGGAAGAAACTTAAGTGGGTGGAGAGTGGCTGGTGTGGGACAGTACAGGAAGAGGTCTCCTGGGTTTCCTGGAATTGGATCTTGACGTGGGGGGGGGGGGGGGGGGGGGCTATAGAACCGGTTTGGTGGATGGGGCAACTGCATGTGGTGGGACGTCCTCCATGGGTGTGGCTGGCTAGCCGCGATGACTGGAACATCTAGAATTTATGTTTTTCCCCAAACAGAACGTATGTGTACATTTTAGGCTGGGATGGGAGGGACCAAGGCTTCGGTCATTTCAATGTCAACCAAAATCGTGTGGGTTTCGTGCTCTTGTTAAAGCTACGGAGAGACGTAATGACCAGGAATCAAAGTTGGGTTTCCGGGAAGAAATTGTGGATGTCGACAATGTGGAATTTGTTTGAAAAAGGGGTATTTTTTTTCTTCCCAAAGTGGGAATGGATGTCACGTTCTGTAATTACATTTCTATAATTAGACAAAGTGTGAAAGCCCTATTTTAATGAATTGTTGGATCAAGGGCGTAACCATTGGTCAGACATGGGGGGGGGGGGGGGTATTTTCATCATACATGAAAATATGCACATTTAGAACATATTTTTGAGGACTGCATAACATTACTTCCTGCATTTGTTTCACATCCACTGACTGAAAAAAACCCATCAGATTACCATCACAGCCCAGAACGACTTGAGGTGGATTAGGACTTCAGGAGAACTCATTCTGAGCTTGTTTAGCGAACATTTATAGCAACGATATGCTAAATCTGACCATCTAGACGTGTGTGCTTATTTACCATGGACGCAGCCATGTGTTGGGGGGGGGGGGGGGGGGGGTCATGCACTTTGCGTTTATTATTTGTGTTTCCTTAACAAAGGCAAATAAATTGAACATAAATAGGAACGAGAGATCTGTTGACAGGGTTCATTAAAGCAGGGCATATTTAACATGTTCTACTCTATCTTGCCCCCCCCCCCCCAAGAATGCGTGGTCTCACCCATCTGTTAGATATTATCTTAACTGAACTTAGCCAGGGCCCAGTAGAAGTAGGTGGTCACCTATTTGTTGAGTATATATCATATATACATAATAAACATGGCTGAAACATAATCCTTCACCCAAATTCTTGCCTCTTTTTTTTTAACTAACAAAAGGTGTCTACACACAAGAAGCAGGAGAACAATTAATGCTCACCAACTCCAACCCAATAAATGAGTTAATTTATTGAGTTAAAGTTGGCAAGGGAACCACGTTGCAGATTGTTGGCCGCGGGCTTCAAAGCATTCCGGATTTCCCAGTAAAAAAAAAAGTCAGGGCACTCCTTCAGGATGCAGTAAGGAGTAAACACAGCCTTTCCAGCATTACTACCGTGCTTCTCCCTTGCGTCAGGACTCCGATGGAAGTTACGTGAGGCTCTTTGTTGTGAAAACATTAGAAATTCCCAATGCTAAGGGTTGCCTGAATGCTGTGAAGCACTATCATTTGGGTACTTTAGGAGCCAATTCCACACCCAGAATGTTCTGCGTGACTAAATGAAATAATCATATTGCGCCACCCAGACTTTAATGTTGTACTTATCCCCTCTTCACTGAAATCCCACCCAACCTACTCTGTCAGTATCACCATCTCCACATAGTTTTTAACGTCACTTTTGGTTTGCAATATGGTTTTACTTCACTTATAGGATTTGCTTATCAGCAAATGCACACTGGCTAAAACATAAGCCTAATTTTGTCATTACGACTAGACACATTTTTCTGCCAGTCTGTAGTCCATATGTAGGCTACTTCGTTTTTCCCTTGAGCTGGTCTATGTTGCAAGAATTATGGCTCCAATTCTGCCTAACACACTGATTACGTGTTATGTATGAAACCAAGCAAATCTGAAATTGTCAACTGTAGACGCTTTGTTAAAAGAACCACGTCCCACCCAGTCCATGTTTCTCCAAATGTCAGTTGGTACATGTTGGTCTCTCTGGGTCTGCAGTCTGCGGGCGCAGAGGGACAAACACACACTTTCTAGACGGTTTTGGAAATGTATGGAGGATAAACACATCTTTCATACGGCAAGGTGGTTCTGCTCTCAAAGCCCGAAATAAGTCGTGTGATGTTTACCATGTCTGCATGTAATAAATAATGCCCAGCTGTGGGAGACATGGTCTCGACCATGTTTCAGCGGGCTGCTCTGCACTAGGCCTACATATAAAAAGAACTAGGTGGTGATTTGATTGGGCAAAGAGTGGTTTGCCTCAATAGCATAGGGCTACTGTCACTTTCACTCCTTCCTCGTGTCATATTCGCATGCAATTAGCCGTACTTTCCATTTTTACCGTCCATATCATACCGTTAGCTAACACCAAGACTTCAGTTGCGATAACTGGATAAACACGGTCTCGGGTATTTGCGGATACCCCATACCCGCATTCCCGGAGCGGCGTGGGATAATGATGACGTTGGTTAGCGCAAAGTGGGCATAAACCTCCCTAAGAACCACCTATAATACGCTTAGGTCGATCCAACAGCAAACGAACACGCTGATTTCCCGTTATTTTTACTTCTCCTTAAATTACAGTGCATGACCAGGCTGCGGCACTATAATTGCGCGTTACGCGCAGTGATTAGAGGAACCGTGACTGCGCCGCCACAGCAGCAGGAGCAGAGATTGATCTGCAAGTTGTTCCTCCTCCTGCACGCTTCCTGTTGAGCCCGAGCAGGGAAAGCGGGGACCAGCCGGGCCAGCCTCGTCCTATATCAGGAACCCTTCCACACAGGGTGGGCCACACCGGGTTCTTCTGAGAGTCCGCCCCGAGGAGCGTTACCAGGTGTTTAGGAGTCCCGCGGATCGCGACGATCATTCACAAAGTAAGTTCTCTATTCCACCAGGCTCGAGTTGTTGTTTTCACAGTTTTATACCAACGTGCAGAAAGTATTTGCCTGGGAAACCTCCGATTGCAAGAGTTCCTCATTCGGCATTTAAAAAAAAAAATCACAGCCAATCAATAGTTTGAGAAGATAAGGAACATGAATTAATTTGTCTTTTAATCGGTTGTGTTTAATTTAAACCCAGCATGCCCAACACTGATTACGCACGTTATTAAACTTGCGTTTAATAACGTAACGATAAAAAATGTGATCGAGAAACGAGGCGGACGCTCACTTGGACTGTCGACATGTTATTGAAATAGTATTGATTAGATTGGCTTGAGAAATGAGTTCTTCACAGCAAACCAACGTAACGCTGTGTGAGCTTTCAACAGGCTCTTTAAAAACATCATGATGAATCAGTCAATGACAGTAAAATTGCTTTATCATCTTATTGTTATACATAAGTACAAACAGTATTTTGGTAATGCATATACAAAATGCAGACCTACAATATATACTCTGCACTATATACTGTATATATTTTATTCTTTGTTATTTTATGTACATTTTTACTGTTAAACTCAAACTCAGTCTTTAATCGGTGACTGTTTACATTGTAATCAGGGCTCACTAGTAAACACTGGTCACCTCCTCGCGCTTTCCCCCGGAAGAAATAAAGGTTCTGATCGATTTAAATTCAACTTGATATAGCAGTCCATCAGAAGCAGGTCGGATCCAGCAACAGGTCTTCCCGCTCTGGGATCACCTGACAGGAAATGCGGTCCTGGGAAAACAAACCAAATGGATCCAAGCTGGTTCACAATACAGCCCAGTATTAACATTGAACCAATAGGCAAGGCAGCGTCAGTGTTGGGGTGGCAGCGGGGGACATGATGGGGGTTTATCCCTCGGGTTTTCCTGGGAGAACCCGGCCCAAACATACTTGTAGTCCCTCACGCTACATTGTGGTTCGGCTTTGTTGAGTCAGGAGAAAGCAAACACACTTCTAGTGTCACAGAGGTGAAGATGCAGGATGAGTGTCAAGCTAACCCTGATGGCCAGATTACAAAGCGGTCCTTGCCTGTTTTTGAAAGTATAGTCCACTGGGATGTACGAGTCAAGGTCCCGCATCGGACCAAGCACTCGATAAGAAGTCTAACAGGAGTTCTGGTGTCTAACTCTCCCCGTCTCTTGCCCCACAGCGAACAGCAAGATGCTGGTGTCCCTGGCCATCCTTCCGCTGCTCCTGGTCCCAGCGCTAACGGTAAACTAAAGAGCACTCAAAACACCGTTTAATACGACCCCGGGTTTGATCCCCAATGCCCGCGGTCTGCCTGTAGTCGTCCTCCTTGAGCAAGACGCCCCCTCACCCCCCTACCTGCTCCCGAAGGACTTAATGCGTCTCATCTTCACCCTGGGCTGCTTGGATCAAAGCGTCCGCAAAGCATCTGCCATCTGTCACTTAACAGTTACTGATATGAACGTGATCTGGACCGGTCCTCTGTCTGCAGGTGCCCACCGGGGACCACTGGCAGACCTGGGGGGAGTACGGAGAATGCAGTCGCACCTGCGGAGGCGGCATCGCCATGAGAACCAGACGATGCATCACCCAGAGGTACCATGCTGGTGTAGCGTATGGATCTAGATGTAGAGCACATAGATACGCAGTTAACATAAGAAGCGGTATAATGTAACACACACACACACACACACACACACACACACACACACACACACACACACACACACACACACACACACACACACACACACACACACACACTATCCAACCCTTACTCCATTTCTCTCCGTCTCTTGGGTGCATAATGTTTTCATATTTCATATTTCAGATTGATGATTCATATTGAGTGATTATATGCCAGTGGAGTCTTTACCCAAAGGGGGAACATTTTTGTGCATTTTAAAGGACGTGATGTTGTGTTCTTTCAGAGAGAGAGAGAGAGAGAGAGAGAGAGAGAGAGAGAGAGAGAGAGAGAGAGAGAGAGAGAGAGAGAGAGAGAGAGAGAGAGAGAGAGAGAGAGAGAGAGAGAGAGAGAGAGAGAGAGAGAGAGAGAGAGAGAGAGAGAGAGAGAGAGAGAGAGAGAGAGAGAGAGAGACCAACAGAAAGAGAGTCAGGTAGAGAGGGAACAGGGCGTGGTCCCGGTCCAATGTGGGCCAGCTCTTTGTCAGAGGTTGGCCTCCAGGTATGTGTAAAGGCTCGTGGGTTGATCCTGCCTTTGTCTCTGTGCTCGGTTTGGGCAGGTTCAGGCTATTTCAACTTTTCCACGGCCAAGCCCCTGTGGAGGGTGTCATTCTTCTGATACGGTTGTTGTTGTGTACTAGAACAAGTATGTATGAGGCACAGCGTTGAACTCTTGTAGTCATCAAGCTTGATATATTTATATACATTTTCCACCACACCCACAACGGATGTCTCTTTCCCAGTAAGAATCGGACCATGTCCAAACTAGGAGGCCCATCCAGACACATGTTCAGGGTGATTCCTCTGAAACCTCTGGGCTCTATTCATCCCACCAACGTCTTCCAGAAGATGTATTGTGTGCTGTTTGTATTCCAGCTAGAGAACACTCTGGATGCTGTCGTTGTTTATTTATCCCGGACGGGAGATTCTGGGTCCGCAGCAGCAAGAGCAGGAGAGTAGTAAAATAGAAAAATAAAACCGCAAAACTACCCGAAATCATAAAGGAAATATATCCCTATACACAATAAAGGATGGACCCAAACATTAACGTAAACACTATCAAGCGACCCGGGTTCGATTCCAGCCCACGGTCATTTGCTGCATGTCCCCCCCCCCCCTCCCTCTTCCATACCTTCGTGTCTCTGGATCATGAATAAAGCATACAAATGCAAAGACTAATCTTTAAAATAAAAATAAAACCACACACTAACGGCGGTAGAACAAACGAGGTGGTGGTTTGGGGCTGGTCAAAGTGTTTCCCAGACCTGGGCCCTGTGGTGTTGTGTGTCAACCCTGTCGCTGCTGTCTCTCCCGCGTCCCAGAGCCGGGAGAACAGCACAGAACCCTCAACTTGTGCCCCTGGGTCAGGAGCCCGAGGGAAGGGGACCGGCGTCGGCATCTTTAAGAGCAGCCTGGGGCTAAAGGGCATGATTTCAGTGGATTTGAAAGGCAGTCATTTGCTTAAGATACACACTGATGAGTTCACTGGAACCAATGTCTCTGCTTGCATCCATGGCGCAAGCTTTAAAAGGTTAAATCAGGTCGATTCAAACTTTGTGGTCCAACCAGGAGAAACGTACGTTTTTGTAACCAAAATGGCCGTTTTGACCGTTTCATGGTTATAAGCGATACATATATAACCATACAACCACCATCAGTACTGGGTGTAAGAACTACCCATGTTCTCGAAGGTTCTTGTTGATTCTCCAACGTTGGCCCGTCAGATCTCGACACGCCCTCGTAGGTCGAGCCAGTGAGTCAATCAGAGTGTCGGTCTAGACGGCCGTCTCCATGGAGACCACTTTGACAGTCATTGCGTGACTCAGAGCATGATGGGCGCTTGGGGGCGACGGACCTTGTTTTGTCTTGTTGGGCTGATTTCCCGGAACTCCCGGGAGGCATTTCGCCTGTACTCTTAGTCACGGTGTGGACGGTCTTTCGGTGGAAACCAGGTCTCGATGCTGTGTCATTACCCCGGATTAAGGTGGACTAGCGGTGTCCATTATTTTGCCAATATTTTGCCACTTAAGTATGCCGTTACGTCTCGAACCCGGCACCATTGTTCTTTTACTGGATCTAACCAGGTCTATGCTGTGTGTTTTCCCTCCAATAGCCGTTAGGCCGTCACTGAACATGTGTGCACTCCATGTGTGATGTCGCAAATGGCTCCGTTTTCCTGGAGTTTCCTCAATCCTGAATCCAAACGTTATCTTGTCAACGGAGTTGTTACCTGACCGTCTTTGTGTCCGTTTCGAGCCACTGGCCATTCGTGTTTTGTGTGACCTCACATGCTGTGTCAAGGTCAATGCACGTTCTTTTATGAGTGGAGTATGTTAATGAAATTGTTTTCATGTCCGTTGAACGGAATCGCTGCCAACGTCGTCCGTTGTTGTTTCCGAGAAGCTGTGTGTGTTTCGAGGGTGTGTCATGAGGTTACAGGGATTGTGTGTGACACGTGTCCCGGTGGTGTTCACGTTCGGTTGTGGTGTTGGGAATCAGGTATGAAAGGTTGTGACATGTTTTCTGTGACTTCTGTTGAATCCCGGAGGAACTTCCTGTCTGCCTACTGTCTGTGTCTGTTGTTTTAAGCCTCTGGGGTAATGCAAATGCTTGTTTTTAGTGTGTGTGTGTGTGTGTGTGTGTGTGCGTGTTGTGCTGTGTGTGTGTTGTGTGTGTGCGTGTGCGTGTGCGTGTGTGCGTGTGTGTGTGTGTGTGTGTGGAGAAGCCAGTGGGGCGTACTGAAAGAGTGTCTACTATAATGATGTGTGAGATGAATCTAACACACATTGTCAACATGATGTCACCATTGTTTGTTCTTCCTACAGTTCATGAATGTTTGTTTTCTATATTATTTCAAGAGCTTCCCTGTTCATCGGATCTGTTTTTCCACGTTTTTCAAGACTTTGTTTTTGGGATGTTGACTGCTCAAGTTCTTACAGCTTGCATTGTTTTAGACCCGGGATCTCTCCCCCACTCTGCTTCTGTTTTCTCTTGGGTCAGGACGGACGGCGGCCATAACTGCGTGGGTCCCGAAAGGTCGTACAGCTCCTGCAACGTCCAGGTGAACCCATCCGACTCAGGCTGTTCACCTGTGTTACTGTCATTCACCTTTTACAGCCAGCCTTCCCTCATCTCGTTATCCCACTCACGATGGAAAATGTTTCCCCATTCTTGCCCTGTCGGGTGCCGTAACATTTTACGTCTCATTCGTGGTCTGTCTACGCTACGCCTTCAATGTCCTACTTCTACTTGTTTTTACACCATGAAAGCAGTCCTCAAGGTGCTAAATGATCCAAATGATGTCATCAACTTTCCGTAGAATCACTGACATAGGAGTATGCAATTAAGTTTCTTTTTGCGTCATAACAATAATAATAATCTTAATTAAACACGTATGCTCTAGTCATTTGAAAAAAGTATTTGGTTGCCTCATTCCGCATTTATTTTCCTATGACGTTGATAGCAGTGATGTGTTTTAACCTCTGACCTCTCCGCTGCTCTCCTGTTGGTTGGAGCAGGACTGTCCGGAAGGTTCCAAGGACTTCCGTGAGGAGCAGTGTTCTCAGTTCGACGGAAGCGACTTCCAGGGCAAGCGCTACAAGTGGCTCCCGTACTACGGAGGTTCGTCCTCAAGCGCGCAGAAATGATTAATATCGCATTGTTTACGACATCTTAACCGAAAACCAAAACAAACACATCCTCGGTCAAATGGATGTCCCCTCCTAGAGACTACGCTCTTTTGTTTACTACGTACAATATCGAATACACGAAAACTGTCACGTACATATATTTGTATGCACATATATATAAGTCCAAATAGTATATCTATATATTCATGGAATGTAATCAAATGAGCTAAAAAGCTAGCAAAGGTTAGCATGACGCAGCTAGCATGGACCTAGCACCCGGATCTCCTGTCTGGGATGAAATACGTTCACGGAGTCCTGACCCCTGCTCCTCCGCAGCGGAGAACCCGTGCGAGCTGAACTGCATGCCCCGGGGGGAGAACTTCTTCTACCGCCACCGCAGCTCCGTGGTCGACGGGACCCCCTGCCACCCGGGCCGCCGCGACGTCTGCGTGGGCGGAGTCTGCAAGGTAACGACCGGTCACCGCCGGTTATGACCGGTCACCGCCGGTTATGACCGGTCACCGCTGGTTATGACTGGTCATGAATGGTCACCGCTGGTTATGACCGGTCACCGCTGGTTATGACTGGTCATGACTGGTCACCGCTGGTAACGACTGGTCATGAATGGTCACCGCTGGTTATGACTGGTCATGAATGGTCACCGCTGGTTATGACTGGTCATGAATGGTCACCGCTGGTTATGACTGGTCATGACTGGTCACCGCTGGTTATGACTGGTCATGAATGGTCACCGCTGGTTATGACTGGTCATGACTGGTCACCGCTGGTAATGACTGGTCATGACTGGTCACCACTGGTATGAATGTTTGTTGTTCTAGTTGTCATAGGACAATAGGAACAACATGAATAAACAGTATTGGCTGTTCATGTGTTATTCAACAGACCTAGTTGGTTCTTATTCTTTCATTCAAACCCTGTTTTACCCTTTTTAAACAACAAGAAACATGTTTTCTCCCTCCTGTGTGTTTGTGGGGTTGGACGTGTGTGTGTGTGTGTGTCTGTGTCTGTGCCTGTGTGTGCGTGTGTGTAGCGTCTAGGCTGTGACAACCTGCTGGAGTCTACCCAGCAGGAGGATGCGTGTCTGCAGTGCGGAGGGAACGGCCAGTCCTGCCGCCGCGTCCACAACACCTTCTCTGTCCACAGCCTGCCCACCGGTACGGCTAGCCCTAACGTTAGCATCAGCATTAGCCTTAGCGTTAGCTTAACAACGTCAGACAGGGGGCAGTAGTTTGACCCCCACAATGTTGTTCCCGGAGCAGAGAGAAGAAGAAATTCTCCATTTGTTTCATCGTTTTGTCCAAGTAGTGCTAACATGCTAACTCGTGTTATAGCTTGTGAAGCTAGGAGCTGGTTGTTGGTCATTTCGTTGTCCAATAAGTTATGGGAGAATGTATGGCTTTACATTTAAAGCGATGGATGAGGTGAGGTGGCCAGAGTAAAAAATAAGTACTCTATGAATACATACACAGGACACATACACAGGACATATCTTTATGAATGAACGGTCTTTTCCCTGCAGGTTACAACCAGATGTTCATCATCCCCGTGGGCGCGACCAGCATACGCATCACGGAGACCACGCCCACCCGCAACTACCTCGGTGAGCACCAGCACAGGCGAGACCGCTTCAAGCTACTGATGTAGTTGTCTCTATTGGGATTTTAATGGTTCCCTAAACCCCTTTTTAATCTGTTAAGCACTTTGTGTCTGTTGTTTTCAAAAGGGCTACGGAAATACATTTATTTTAGTCATGCTAACAAACTGTTAGCCATTCTTTCTTGTAGAATAATCCCCCCCCAAAAAAACATTGACCAAACACAATAAGGTTAAATGATACACGAACATACAAATCTCCATCTGAAAATAAGTGTGTCAAGTGTTCGATATCATTAGCTCGTCTCGTAGCACGAGCGCTGCGCGGTTGAGCGTTTACCCGTCCTCGTTCCTCTGTTTTCCGCGCAGCCATCAAGAACCTGCGCGGGGAGTACTACCTGAACGGCCACTGGACCATCGAGTTCTCCCGCTCCACGCCCGTGGCCGGGACCGTCCTGTACTACCAGCGCGGCGCCGAGGGGGACAACACGCCCGAGACCGTCATCGGCCGAGGACCGACCACGGAGCCCCTCGTCATCGAGGTGAGGGGCCCCCCTGGAGCCAGAATGTCAGAATGACACAATGGTGTTTCTGACAATGGAGGCCATTTTTTATATCTTTGAGTAATTTTCTTTTATAGAACGTCACTTCTTCTTACAGTTCCTGACGGACGTTTTTTTGTTCATTTTGTTCATTTTCTTATTTCTTGTTTATTTTCTCTTTAGTTATTTCGTTTCCATCTGTGGTCGTCACAGACGACATGAAACAGTTGAACAGTTTTTTGTCATTTAGCAGTTTTCGTCCCATGAACGGATGGATTAATGAATGACTCCGTCTGTCCAGCTGATCAGCCAGGAGCCAAACCAGGGGGTAGATTTTGAGTACTACCTGCCCAACGGACGCTCCCGGCAGGGGTACTTCTGGAGCTTCGGCTCCTGGACGGCCTGCAGTAGAGAGTGTGGATCAGGTGAGCGGACAGAACTTACAACCTGATCTCAGGGGTGGATTTTTGTCTGATGATTACAGTACTGATCGCTGACCACTAAGTCATTTTTACAACATCTTTAATGTCAGCTGATACCAGTGCTGTGGTTTCCAATCTAGAATTTGTTATTTTGCTGTTTTCTGTTCCTGATGAGTTTTCTGATGAATTCCTGTTCCAGGCTTCCAGTCCCGCCTGGTGTTCTGTACCATCGATAACGAAGTGTTGCCCGACTACCTGTGTGCCTCTCTGCCCCAACCCTCGAGCAACCGCACCTGCAACGCCCAGGCCTGCCCCCAGACCCACAGGTAAGACACTGAAATATCACATGGCCCCGATGATAACGTACTGAGGATGATAATAATAATAATAATAATAATATGATGCCCTGGAGTTCCCAGCAGTAATGCTGCAATACTGCAGTTATGCTGCAGTATTGTTTAATGGTTGGTTTAATAAAGAATAAGGCCTTTGATTTATTAGATTGAAGACCGGATTCGGTATTCACATTTTACGGTATATACATTGTATTGTTTAACATAGTCATAGTCATAGTCATATGTAGGATGTTTTATACACTTTCCAGTCCAAGAAGCTAATGTTAATGTTAATGTTTGAATGGGTCTGCTGAGACGTTGGGTCCGATGGTTGTTGAAACAGATTGTTGCGCTGGTGTGTCTCATAAGGATGGCGTACCTGTACGTCCCACTGTTGTGGAGCTACACAGAGAGGTCCAGAACCTTTATCTACAGGTAACCCTTCAAGGTCGGCCTAGCTGGACCTGTTCTGGAGCTCAAACATGGAGGGAAGAGGACGAGAATTATAATAAATCACATTTAGAAAATAAAAAAACGTATCAATCATCCATTTTGTTATCCTTACTCTCTAAAATAGTTTTAGTGAATTGCTTGACAAATTCCTGACTCCCTGGAATTTGACAGTGTATAGTCTGGATTTTTTTTTTTCTAATTTTATCGAGGCCTCTGTCTTCTCAGAAGTGTTTGAGTTTGCATTAGCTTTGTATTTAGTGTTAGCACCTGTGTTTTTTTTTATTAGTGCCTGTAGCTATTAGCATCAGTGTTTAGCGTTAGCGCCTGTGTTCAGTATTAGCGTCTGTGTTTAGCGTTAGCGTCTGTGTTCAGTATTAGCGTCTGCGTTTAGCGTTAGCGCCTGTGTTCAGTATTAGCGTCTGTGTTTAGCATTAGCGTCTGCATTTAGAGTTAGCACTGGCCTGTTCTCCACGGCATCAGGAGGCCGTGAGAACAAAGGGGGTGAAGGCTAGCCGTTTAGCTTGGGGCTAGTGCTATAAAACCTCTTAATTTGTCACAAAACACGCTGCACCTCTGCTTCCCAGCGGGGGGGGGGGGGGGGGGGGCATGGCCACGCTGCGATTCGACACCACGGTCACATCAAAGAGCATTGCTGCATGTGACCTTTGACCTCTAGAGCTGGGCTGCCTCCCTGATTGCTGTGCAAAACAGTTTAGTGAGTCCAGCTCCCTGTCCTCGTCAATTAACGTAGCGTTTGTGTCGGTTGGTGTTTAACGCTCACGTGAGCACTTCCTGGGTCAAAGGGCATAGTGTTTAGGGTCCTGGGGGCTCGGGGGGAGTGGGGGGGGGGGGGGGGGGGGGGGGGGGGCTCAGGCCGGGTAGTAAAAGGCTGGGTCTAGCACTGACTCTGTGGTATTCTGAGGTCTGTGGTTCTCTGCTTTGTTGCTCCTGCTTGGAAACCCAACAGACTCTTGAAGGCCTCGCCTGAACCGAGCTGCAGAACTGACAGAACCAACCACTCTGGTTCCGTTCACTCAGAGCCCTTCCACCATGAGGGGGCTTTGAGTGGCGAAGCACATGAGAGCCAGGATAGTGTAGTTCTTAGGGTGTTTGACTCCGGGCTGAAAGGTTCTGGGTTCGAACCCCAACGTCAGCAGTCCACCTAATGGTGCCCTTGAGCTAACCCTTGAGCTAACCCTTGAGCTAACCCCGAACTGCTTCATAATGGTACCTAGAATACATACTAAGTACTAATAGATGTACTAACTAACTAGATGTGGCTGTAGACCAGTAGTGTATTGTAACTAACAGTGTGTGACGACAACGTTTTTATATTCTAACATTCTCCCGTCCCATTGGTTCTTACCCTCCCAAAATCCTGTCTGAACTGGAAGTCCATATTTGGGCGATTCTGACTTTCACTCGTTATTTCCCGCTCTTCCTTTCTCTTCCTTTCCCTTTCCATCCAACTTCCTGTCCACTTCCACTTCCTGTTCCCGCCCCCCTCAGCTGGAAGACGGGGGAGTGGAACACGTGTTCGGTCACCTGCGGGGGGGGCTCCCAGCTGCGCAGCGTCCAGTGCGTATCCCATGATGCATCTGGGCCCCGTGTGGTGGAGGACGCCGTCTGCGCGGCCTATTCCGAGGCCCCGCCCACTCTGCAAACCTGCAACATGCACAGGTGTGCGGAGTACAGAGTGACCACCTGGAGCCATGTAGGTCATCCTTCAGTCCCTCTTGTGATGATGATGATGGTGGTAGTGGTGATGATGATGATGGTAGTGGTGATGATGATGATGGTAGTGGTGATGATGATGATGATGATGATGGTGATGTTAGTGGTGATGATGATGGTAGTGATGATGATGATGTTGATGATGATGATGGTGATGGTAGTGGTGATGGTGGTGATGGTAGTGGTGATGGTGATGATGATGGTAGTGGTGATGATGATGGTAGTGGCGATGATGATGATGATGGTGATGGTAGTGGTGATGATGATGGTGGTAGTGGTGATGATGATGATGGTAGTGGTGATGATGATGGTAGTGGTGATGATGATGATGATGATGGTGATGTTAGTGGTGATGATGATGGTGATGGTGGTGATGGTAGTGGTGATGGCGATGATGATGGTAGTGGTGATGATGATGGTGATGGTAGTGGTGATGATGATGGTAGTGGTGATGATGATGATGATTGGGAAGAAGATGATGATACCTAATATGATGGTGATGAAGATGAAGATGATCTGTCTCTCTCCCCGCGGCGTGGTCCAGTGCTCGGTGTCTTGCGGCGCCGGGCAGCAGACCCGGGACGTGACCTGCGTCGGGTCCGGGGGGATGAGGCTGGAGGACACTTCCTGTAGCGCGTTGCTCCGCCCCCTCGCCGCCCAGCCCTGCCAGGTGACGCCCTGCCCGCGCCTGATTGGCTGGCACGTTGGAGACTGGGGACTGGTGGGTTTACCATACACACTCACAGACACACACACGTACCCGCGTACACACACAATGAGACCCAGATGTAAACAAAGACATGCGTACCTACATGCAGACCCAGACACTCCTTTTATGACTTATTATTATTGATAGTAGTATTATTATTAGTATTATGAATGTACTAACTTACGCCTCTTCATCTTCGATGGGACAAAGGACTACAGTATTATGAAGGCGTCGCTGAGCGTTATAAATGTTATTATTATTTATGTCTTCAACAGGACATCACGAGATCGACAACCTCTGTCATTGTCTTTCCTCTCTGTCATGGTGCTTCTCTTTTACACATCAAACACATGCCGTCATCTCCAGGGCCCAAGCCGCTACTCTTCTCGCTCGATCCGAGCCGTGCCCCCCCCCCCCCCTGTGTGATCCGGAGCCCTGCTCACCCCTCTGTCCTCTCCCCGGGTCCTCACAGTGTTCCCGGAGCTGTGGCGGGGGGCTGAGGGATCGCCGGGTGATGTGCGCCGACTCCGAGAGGAACCTGTACCCCGTGGAGCGGTGCTCCCCCCACCCCAGACCCTCCACCGCCGGGAGCTGCAACAGCCAGGCCTGCCAGCGGGCGCAACGTGAGTTGGAGCTCCTGTAGACCGGCGGCGCCTGGCTCTGCTCTGGAGAACCACGGTCAAAGCCAAAGGGAAAGCAAAGCGAAACTAAAGGGGGTGATTCATTGTGGGCTTGCTGGGACTGCTTTAGGGCTTTTGGCCGGCCTGACTGACGTCTTGAGGTAGAATGAAACTGAATGTGAAACTGAATGACTTACTATGGGGATTTCCATGTTCATGACTTAACTTGGAAAGTATGGAAGAAGAAATTAAGAGTAAATTACATATTCAAAACACATAGTAGGGATAACATATAAAGCAACAGTGGTAAAGCTATAAAATATTGTGTAAGTAAGACGTGGATAACCTGGTGTTTTGTGATCCTGTATCTTCAGTGGTTCCCAGCGTCCAGGACCCCACAGGACATGACAACACACAGACAGGATTCACCCCCTACGTTCCAGAGGACCCTGCCACAGGTTCGATTCCCTCTTGACTTTCCCCCCTCGATCTTAACCCAGACCGTAACCTCACCAAACTCTTACCTAAACCTAACATCTCAGGATAGTTAAATCGAGGTTTAGGCATTGAAATCCCAGACAGGAGGTTCTTGGTTCGATCCCCAGTGTCGACAGCCTACCTGTAGTCATCCTTGAGTATGATTCCCTAACCTCCTATACCTGCTTATTAATGACATGTATTTGACTCTCTTTAAGTCACTTTGGATGAAATCATCTTCAAAATAACTGCAGTTTATCTTTAAGATAATAAAACTGAACCAGCTCTCATCTAATCCATGAGCTAAACCACCATGATTGATTTGCATCCAAACCCTCACCTCCCACCCCCCTTCTCCCAGCTCCCGCTAGTTCATCGCCCCTGGCCTGGGTCACCCTTCCTGTGTTCCGTCCCCTCTCCCCCTCTCCCCCTCTCCCCCCCTCCCCCCCCACGCTCTAATTATGTAGAGCTTCTGGACATCACATCTCTGTGTCAACCTGATTTAAAATCTGCCCTTCACTCGGGTGTGCTAGCGAACGCTCACACTGATCTGGGCTGTGCTGCGCAGGCTTGTTGCTGACATGCTCTGCCCTGTACCCCCGCCTCTTCCCTACCTCACCCCCCGACACCCCCGGGACAGTACAGGGCAGTCCCACGCACCCGGGAGTGCTATTGAACGGGAATTCTTGGGTTTGTTTGGAATTCTTGGGAAAGAGTTGGTGGATGTTTTTATATCGTCTGCATACATTCTTAGCATGGTGATGTCGTCACACACTGGGAATCAAACCCACAACCCAACCCTGGCAGGGTTAATGCCAGGCTCTACCTGCTGTAGAACCTGTGTGTGTGTGGGAGTGTGTGTGGATGATGGCTGGTTTAGGCAGCCTCACCTGGCCCGAGTCAGACTGATTGGACTCTGGGGCTGGGTGAGGCTGCACACCTGTTGCACGGGTTAAACCAGCCATCTCCACACACACACACACACACACACACACACACACACACACACACACACACACACACACACACACACACACACACACACACACACACACACACACACACACACACACACACACACACACACACACACACACACATATATATATATATATATATATATATATATATATATATATATATATATATATATATACACACACACACACACATATATACACACACACAGATCTCCTGCATGGCAGTGGAGCCCCCTTGCCATGTTGATTAACTACAACTTTAACAATAAACCGGATTTAACATCATCCCCCTGCGTCTTTTATGTCTGGAGGAGCCCAGTTAAAGTCACCTAGGTGGAGTGTGGGGCAGCCACCTAGGTGGCATGTAGCCACATCTACCTGTTTTTCTCTGCTTCCTGCTGGTTCCGGGGGCCCGGTCCAGTGTCGTAGCGCAGCGCCCCCCTCTGTCAGACGAAGGTTCTGGTGGGAGAACTCTTCTCCCGTTTCAAGCCACACATCTGAGCTACAAACACAGAGCTAGAGTTTCACCACAGCCTGGGGGCAGTCTGGCCTCACATTCGAAGGTGTGGACTCCCCTGCTGAGCATTGAACCCTGCAACCCCGTGACCCCGTGACCCTGTGACCCCCAACGACCCTACAAACGCCCCCCTCCATCACCACCACCCCCAGAACATTCTCGTACAAGCTGTTCCTCTCCCCCCCCCACCCAAGGGGGGGGGGGGGGGGGGGGGAGAGGAACAGCTTGTACAAGAATGGCTGGTTCACCCCCCCCCACCCAAGGGGGGGGGGGGGGGGGGGGTTGAGGACGGACACCCAAATGGTAATCCACAGCTGAAATGGGAACTCTCCCCACGCGTCCGTCTCTCCGCAGGCCGCGGCTCGGCGACCGACGGCGGCCTGACCAACTCCGTGCACGACCCCCACAGCTCCGCCCCCGCCGTCCACTGCAGCCAATCGTACTACGGCTGCTGCCCCGATGGGCGCGTGGCGGCCGGCGGGCCCCGCGGTCTGGGCTGCCCGCGGGCGCCGGAGCCTCCGATCGCCCGGCCCACCAACGTCCAGCACGACTGCACCGGCACCAGGTAGCTAACCGCTAACTTAGCCCAGCGCTACTAGCTTAACAAAAACAAAACAGAACCCAAGCGGTCATTACGGTGCGGCGGCGCTGGGTGGCATGTGAAATGTGTAAGTGACGGGCCTTGGGCTTGGTCTCGGCATCCCCGGATATAGGACATGGGGTTTTAATGTGCCAGCGGGTTCTCTATAGCCAGAGCGGTTTATGTTCCCCCGACACATCGGGACTATCTTTACCCTGTCGCGTGGTCGTGAGTCTGAACAATCTGTCCTACAGCTACCAGTGCCTGTTGCGTATGTACAAACTGTCCTGTTCCCTCTGTCTCTTTCTCTGTGTCTCTGTGTGTCTCTGTGTGTTTGTCTCTCACTGTGTCTCTGTGTGTGTGTCTCACTGTGTCTCTGTGTGTGTGTGTGTGTGTGTGTGTGTGTGTCTCTCTCTCTCTGTGTGTCTCTGTGTGTGTGATTGTCTCTCTGTGTGTCTCTGTGTGTGTGTGTGTGTGTGTGTGTGTGTGTGTGTGTGTGTCTCTCTCTGTGTGTGTGTGTGTCTCTGTGTGTGTGTGTGTGTCTCAGCTATGGCTGCTGTCAGGATGGGGTGACCCCAGCCCAGGGCCTCAACAGGGAGGGCTGCCAGGAATATGTGGCCCCTGCACCAACCGTAAGTTTACAAACCCCTTTTATACATCTGTCGTAGCGGGAGGCCCTGCTGAGTCATGTGTGTGTGTGTGTGTGTGTGCATGTGTGTGCATGTGTGATTGTGTGTGTGTGTGTGTGTGTGTGCGCGTGTGTGATTGTGTGTGTGTGTGTGCGCGTGTGTGATTGTGTGTGTGTGTGTGTGTGTGTGTGTGTGTGTCTCAGTACGATGGTTAGCACACTAAGCGAGCAGAAGCCCCGCCCTCAGCGATGTTCTTCTTCAAAGCTGTACAACGTGGTTGTTATTCTCCTGCTTTAAGACCAGATTGTTCTTCATGTTCTCTGTGTGTCCCCATACCTTGGGTTCCCCGGTACCTTGTCCCCGGGGGGTTCCTCAGTCGGCCGCGTCCCTCCCCACCACCAACGCGCTGCAGTGCCGCACCACAGTCTACGGCTGCTGCTACGACCGCTCCACCCCCGCAGGCGGGCCCAGCGGCGAGGGCTGCCCCCCCCACCACCGTGAGACCACACGCACCCCACAGCGCCGGAAGACATGCCGTATATATAGCTGGCGTGCAGAGTGGGGCCCCCCTCGGTCGGGGGAACACTTGAACGTACACTTGTGGTTTACGAGGAGAACGTAGTGTTTCTGTGCCAAGCAGAGATATTTTTGACATAAATGGCTACCTAAACGTGTTTAGGTAGTTGGACAGCCAGGGTCATGGCCTTATGTGGGCGATTGAAGATGATGTAAAATGTGCATGACTGTGGGGGTGACACTGTCACCTTTTTAAAGAAATGACCAAACCCCTCAAATCAATACAGCGTGGACAGCGCCATCTACAGGTTGATCACAACTTGACTCAAATGAGTTCCAAATTAGGATTTAGATGGGATGGTCCTCGGTGACATCGCTCATTTCAGCGATGTCAGAGGTGAAGAGAGCTTCACCTCTTCGACCTGTAGATGGCGCCCTCCCCACCGTTTTGCCATCAGAGTTGTATAAGTCCCAGCCGACCCTTCCAACTTCCTGTTCTCGTGTTGTCTACTTCCTGTCAGTGGAGCGCTCCGTCTGCATGCTGCCCCACGCGGCCGGCTCCTGCGCCCACTGGACCGCCCGCTTCCACTATGACGTCGTCGCCGGCGAGTGCGTCCACTTCTGGTACGGCAATTGCCACGGCAACCACAACAACTTCATGACCCGCGCCGAGTGCCAGCGGGCGTGTCCGTCCGGACCGGCGTCGGCCCAGTGGACCCCGGGGCCCGCCGCCTCAGACCCCGCCTCCAGGGGCGGGTCCGGGAGGGCCACGCCAGGGGGCACGGCTACGTCCGTAGGACCTCCAGCAGGGGGCACCTCCTCCGTCTCCACCTCCTCCGTCTCCACCTCCTCCGTCTCCACCTCCTCCGTCTCCACCTCCTCCTTCGACGGCGGCGCCGTCCCCGGTGCGGGCCGCAACATGGGGGGGATCTTCACGGCCCCGGGCGGGTCAGGGGCCACACGGCAGGGGGCGAACGCCGCGTCCCACGCGCACCGCGCCCGGGTCCACCATCGCCCCCGTCGTCCCGCCTTCGGCACCGCCGCACAGAGCGCCGGCCCGGCAGCGAGGTAAGACCTCCACCCTCCACTGTGGGTCTGGGGGCGTCTGAGTCTCCCACCCCCCCCCCCCCCCCCCCCCCCCCCCCCCCCCCCCCCATCCCCCCCCATCTCCACCTCTGGCTCGCAGGCGTAGCCGTCGTCCGCGGGGCTCCCTGCCCTGACGTAGCCCGGGACCCGAGGGCGTAGCGATGGAGCTACGGCTCACATGTTTGAAAGATGAACTTGTGTGTATTTACTCCCCCACCGATGAAGTCTCAGGGTGCTTATTATAACCTCCTTTTTTTTTTTTTGCTTGCCAATTCTTTGAGAAATATGCACACCCCTGTTTCACTGCTAAACGCTCAATGTACACTCACACTCGCCTCCACCTGGGATACTTTTATTTTGTTGCCCGCTCTTAACTTGAAAAATCTCAGGAGGAATCTCACTTCACAGCGAACCTTGTTGGTCACTTTTCTCTGCTTCTTGGGACTTTGGGCTATTTTCTACTATTATGGTGTTTGTGTTGGTCTGTAACTCTACCACTACAGAGTTACAGACCAACTGTCTATCTGTGTCTGTCTATCTGTGTTCCTCTGTTGGTCACCTCTCACTGAACTAATAAAAGTTTGTCTGTGATGTTTCATACTGGTCCTGGTGTTCTTCTGTCTCTCTGTCGTCACTAAAACACCACACTTTGTCGCCCCCTGTGGTTTCTGGGTGTCATTGCCTCAATGTTTTCACAAAACGTTCTTCTGATGTGTGTTTCGTGTTCTAGCTTCTTCACTCATTATTACAGCAGTACATGATTTCGGCACTATGCTTTTACTTTCATCTTAAAACGTTGCTACTCAGCATTAAAATAGAATATTCTTATAATAGTTATTGTATCCCTCTTAAAGGATTTACATTATCCATACATAAATGTAAGTGTAATGTGAGTTAGGATTTTTTTTATTGACCTATACAGACTAAAAATGATGGCCTATTTATTTTTTTATTTTATATTTTACTGTACTGTACAAACTCAACTACATTTCTGGTGATCACAACAATATTCTCTTATGAGCTAAGATGCAGTGTGTGTGTGTCTAGCCAGCAGAGGGCAGCTTTTGATCCACAAAACATGGTATTGATGGTCTCCATCCAATCGATCTTTTTCAGTTTAATCAGCTGTTGCAGTGATGAAAGTGAAACTCCAAAATAGGGCTGGGCAATATACATCATTATGATATAAATATCGTGATATTAGACTAGATATCGTCTTTTGGTTATCGTAACAAGGTAGTCTTTACCGGTTTTTAAAGGCTGAATTACAGTAAAGTGATTTTATGAACCTACCAGACTGTTCTAGCTGTTCTATGACTTACCTTTAACACTTAGTCATTATATCAGCATTACTGATGATTAGTAATCAAATATCTCATTGTGTAAATATTTAGTGGTCACCCCTACAATATTGTCCCAATATCAATATTGAGGTATTTTGAGCAAGCGTATTGATATTTGATTAAGTCCACATCGCCCAGACCTAAGAAATAGTTAGTGCTGTTTGCGGCTGTGGTTGTCCTCTAGTGGGTCGGCAGTACAAACTATCAAGGGCGCTACTGCTAGTATACTACTACTAGTACTATCCTGTGGCGGGTGTTTCTCTGGGTAGCGTGGGTTGGACCGAGTGTTGGGTTCAGAGGTGCATGAGCATGAGCCAGTCTGGCCTCCTCTCTCTCTCTCTCTCTCTGACCTCTCTGACCGACCAATCAGGGCCCGCAATTGGCTCTTCTTTATGCTTGCTTTGGTGACCGGTGACAGGACCAACAGTGGAGCATAAAGTGACCCTTATTTCTGTCTCTCTGTCTCCATCTCTTTTTTAATTCTTGTCTTTATGCTTTCTCTCTTTTGATCTATTTCACTTTTCTTTAATTTCTACCTCTATCTTTCTTTCAATCCTTCCTTGTACTCCTGCCTCCTTTCTCCTCACCCCTCCTCCTCTCCTCCCCCTTTGCTCCTCTTCTCCTCTTCTCTCTCTCTACCCTCTCCTCTCCCCCTCTCCTCTCTTCTCCCCTCCTCGCTCCTCCTCTCCTCGTCCTCTTTTCCTATCCTCCTCTCCCCCGTCCTCCTCTGCTCCTCTCCTCTCTCTCCTCTACCCTCTCCTCTTCCACTCCTCATCTCCTCTCCTCCTCCTTTCTTCTCTCTCCTCTACCCTCTCCTCTCCCACCCCTTCACCCCTCCTCCTCTCCCCTCCTCTCCCCCCGCCTCCCCCAGTCTGACCCTAGGAGGGGGTGTGACCATCGACCAGTCGGACCCCTCCAGGGTGGAGGCCCTGGTGGGCCAGACGGTGGTGCTGCCCTGCAGGGTGAGCCCCCCACCCTCCTCCACCCTCATCGTGGAGTGGCGGAGGGACGGAGAGCCCCTCTCCACCCGCAGGTCTCACTCACTCACTCACTCACTCACTCACACAAAAAACACACTCACTCACTCTCCCTCTCACACAATGGGCTGGAGGCCATTTAGTTTTATTCATAATAATAGATTTTATTCTTATTTCCTTTTCTAGACATTAGCATTTTCAAAGACACAAAAGACAAAGATTAAAAGAATAACCTTTGATCTTCTCCATCAATCCATTCATCGTTTCTTTGCACTTTTCACATAACACAGCAATACTTAAACATTTAACGATTGACCTCCACTGTTGACCTCACGACCTCTTGACCTCTCGTACCTCAGGCATCACCAGCAGCCCAACGGCTCCCTATTGGTCGGTCCGCTCACCACGGCCGACGTGGGTTGGTTCCTGTGTGTGGCGACCCGGGAGCGTGAGCGAGACCACAGATACATCTACCTGTCTGTCTCAGGTAAACACAGACACCTACCTGTCTGTCTCAGGTAAACAGTCACATCTACCTGTCTGTCTCAGGTAAACACAGACACCTACCTGTCTGTCTCAGGTAAACACAGACACCTACCTGTCTGTCTCAGGTAAACAGTCACATCTACCTGTCTGTCTCAGGTAAACACAGACACCTACCTGTCTGTCTCAGGTAAACAGTCACATCTACCTGTCTGTCTCAGGTAAACAGTCACATCTACCTGTCTGTCTCAGGTAAACACAGACATCTACCTGTCTGTCTCAGGTAAACACAGACACATCTACCTGTCTGTCTCAGGTAAACACAGACATCTACCTGTCTGTCTC